>JAOPJV010092035.1:0-10427 GCA_027122495.1 Muusoctopus longibrachus
GCTTTGTTTTATACGAGCTGTTCCAAGTCTCACCCAGAGACCTCAAGAAACAGCAAGTTAGACGTCTTACTGTGGCTATTATTTATGCATAGCAATGATATATTTCAGGAGATTGAAAGGAGACTAAATACTGAGAATTAAGATTCTATTAAAAGTTTGTTGTAATATTTTCGAATTAACAGTCTAAACGTGTGTAATATTTTAAAAGATTCAAATATTCCCGCTTCCTTTAAATTGTATGTAGCATATATTCTTTTCATTTTCTTAGGTTTATCTCAGAAGGGTCTACTTCTATTATGATCGTGTTTAATTTCCCTCGAAACTATCAGTACTACTGAATAGATTATATCATTCAGTCTGTTGATATGCTGTTAGTTTGTTTCGTGGGCAAAATTTCTTGCAAGGCTCTGTTAACATAGGAGAGCCGTGTCTGCATACGCGGACGACGTCACCGTCATGGTGTCGGACACTTCAGAAATCGATGTTGTTGGCATCCTACTGGGGAAGTACCAGGAGGTTATATAAGAACGTATCAACCGGGACAAGTCGACAGGCCTGCAACTCGGCACCTGGAGATCAAGTCCAAGCTGGAGGGGAGCTTCTGTGACTGGTCCAAGGAACCAGTGAAAGTGCTTCGGGGTCTAGTTCAGATCGAACCTCCAGGTGGAAAAAAACAGCGAAGAGGTCGGGATTAGGGTGGCTCGTCTCGCTTAGAAGTTGACTGATAGAAAACTGTCCCTGAAAGGTCGGGTGGAAGGGGTTAACGCCAACATCGCTTCGATGGTATCCTACCGCCTGAACGTCAAGCCTTGTCCCAAGAAACATCTGACCAGATTGGAGCACACGCTCTTACGCCTCTTGTGGAAAGGAGAGGTTCCGCTGGTCAGCAGATCCATCTGCTTCCAACAATCAGTCAAGAGGATCGTGGGAGGCCGTGACTGGTGATGCCCAGGCACGCACTGTGACTGACACATCTGCAAATACTCCTGGACTACGACGGTGACGATGGTGAGCAGGTGTTGTTGCCGTTCGCGTGACACCTCATTCCGCAGCTCGTCTCTTTGACCGAGTCTTGGGCCAAGCGCTGACCGAGGGAAGGTGGTTGGTATCTGGAAGGTTGCCATCCGCTTACTGCACTCTACCAGCTTGAAAATGAGGTCGGTGAAAATCAACCCTCGCATTCCATAGAGAGTTAGTGGAAGATATGAGCCACAATGACTTAGGAGTGATTCTGGACGTCAACGGGTTATTCACATTCGTGCTAATACCACAACGGGACGGTGCGTTGCAAAAGTGACAGTGACCAACGTGCCACCTCACAGGGCCCAAGCCAGGGTGATGGCAATTGTCGAAAAATACACGAGGTCATATGGCGTAACTCCACCCTACAACAAAACCAGACGGGAACACCCATAGAGTTCCAGGTTTTGGTTAGACCTCAACATCTTGGTAACATTTCCGAATGATCTGCTTCAAGGAGTGTGAACAAATGCGAGTGGTGGTCATGGGAAGGAAGCTTAAATTCTACACTTGCAGGAGAACGGACTACTTCTGGGTTTTCGGCCCACGGAAGAGAGAAAGGGAGCTGAATGACGCCTTTTGTGCAACCAACACTGCGACCACAGCTACAACAAAATACAAAATAATAAGAACAACAGCAACAACAGTCAGATAAAAAGCAGAAGCTTCAACAACGACAACAACTACCTATGAAGGAGACTACGATGACGTTCCCTCCTAAACAAAATCAGATTCATACAAATACAAACTCGCAATAAAAGCTCAGACATACACGGACATAGCACTGGCACTTTCCAATTCCTCCAAATAAATAAAATGACGAGTGTGACAGAGAAGTGTAGGAGAAATAGCAGAAAATGGGGAGATCGACAAATTTAAAGAAGGTTGAGAGAGAAGAAACCAGTAGTCATACCTCCAAAGCTCAAGCGTTTGGCAGTTCGAAGTTTCACAAAAACCAAAAGAGCGTGGCGAAACAAACGGGCCAACCAACTGGCCAATAACAAGAACAAGAACAATAACAACAGTAATAACAACAACAACAATAATAGCAGTAACATCAACAGCAGTAGTAGCAGCAGCAGCAAAAGAAGCAACAACAAAAACAACAAGACCTACAACAACAACAACATGAGTAGAAACAATAACAGTTACACCAACTACCACAACAATAGCAGATGCTACTAAAACAAGACACAAGAACAACATCAACAACAAGAAGAGTAAAAACAACAACATTCACACCAACTACCACAACAGTAGCAGAAGATACTAAAACAAAAGTAACAAAAACAACAACATCCACAACAGCAACAGGGGCAATTTCACGTTTCCTCAGAAAGCATACAGACGTAAATCAATGAACTCCGCCTGAAGACAAAAACTTCTGATACAGGCGATACCAGGAGTCAAGTCTGAACTATTGAAAATGTTTCCACGTGACATGGGGGATGTTAGGAAAAATCCCAAGGTGAAGATGCTTGTAAATTACATCGGGCGTTCGGAGGACAAATAGTCTTAAAGACCCAGATTATCAACAGTTAAAGCAAGGCTTACACCACCCTTTCGCAGTCCAACAAGTTGCATTTAAGAATAAGATGTAAAAATGCAGATGGTCTGGAATCGACGTTGTAGGACGGTCACCCGCTGAACGCTTTAAGCCGCTAAATCTAGACGTAGTAACCATCAGTGAGACCAGGATTCTCGAGATGCACTCACTCGCTCTCCTTGTGGCCGACAATCGATTGTTATGATAGTGCTGTTTCGGAAAGGTACCTTGAGATAAACACGATTTTCCTATAACCGGATCTACCATCGGTGGTCCTAGATGTGAGTAGAAGTGGAGATAGTAGTGGAGAAGGTGGTGCTTTCAAACTGATGGCCGTCTATACCCGGCAGGGGTTAGAAGACCGTATTTCTTTAGACGTCTAGAGACTTTCCTAGGAACATCTCGCTCATTAGTGTTAGATTGGAATGGTATTTTGGACGCACGCATGGATTGTGTAGGAGTAGCCTATAGGAAAGGCGTGCGCAAAAGTCTCGCGAGCCTGCTCAGGTATTTTCAACTTTCTGACAGGCATCGTCTGGTTTTCTAATATGCACCAATGTGGACTTGGACAAACTACAGTATGTCATCTAGTTCGTACTTAGAGTTTTCATTAGATTAACCGATAGAAATAGTGCAAGTTGTGCGCCGTTTCGAGTAGATGACGGCAAGGACAACAAATTTGTGATCTGCACAGTCAACGTAGTGAAGAATAATAAAAAGGGGTCCCAAGTACTGGAAAATGGATTAGTCTTTCCCAGAATGGAAAGGTTTCAGTGAATGGATTGGCGAATTATTTAAGCGGGAATTGACGCACGCAATTATTAATAACAGGTTGAGGGTCTCACTAAAACGTAAAATTAGAGCGGAATTTGACAGTTTTAGCAAAGTTGTAGTAATAGGAAACAGTGGATTTGAGGAGAAGCTAGTCAGTTGGTTAGTAGAAGTGAACAGAAAAGGCATCGGTTACGACGTGCTTAACACTGAGAAAGGTCCTTTAGCGCTTCCTTGATGCGAAACACAAATGATACATTGTTCATGCTTGGGCGCATCCTCTGAGACACAAGGACCCAAACCCGTTCGATGGGCTGAGTTGACGGAGGTGCAATGTGGTAACACATCCACACTTCGATCTTTGACTGACCACAGCGGATGAATGCTATTCCATTCCAAGCAGATGCGTGTGATTTTTCAGTGGCACTTTGCGGAACTGTTTGGAAGGAACAACGGACTTGAGACGGTGGACTTCGATGTCTACCTAGACGATCTGTCGCGACTCTCAGGCAAAACGCAGAGTACTCCGAAAAACCGATTTCATCAGATGAGTTAGTGAGCATGTTGAACGGCTATAAGCTGGGCAAGTCGCTAGGAGTGGATGGTTTGCCCTACAATTTTTATTGTTACATACCAGACTTGTTCCCAACTGTCTTGGCAGCTGGCTATTGCAACTGACAGCAGACACCAAGTCGTGAGAGCCGAAGAGTGGTGATGATGGTGAGGAATGACCCGAACAAGGAGGGCATAATAGACAACTTCAGGTCCACAACCCGGCTCAACGCAGAGTTAAAGATTTTGGTAAAGGTACTTGCCAAGAGGTTGTCATCGGCAGTATAGTCGGAGACGCAGAAACTTGTGATCCCCATCAGATCTATCCACGACAACCGCCACCTCATGCGATACATCTGGCTTCGGTGGGACTGATTAATTCTGATCAGTGTAAAGCGTATGACAGGGTTGACCAAGGCTACCTACGGGCTGTCCTAGCATAGTCAATTTCGGTTGCGACTTCAAAGACTGGATCACTACAATGTACAACGATATTTTTTCGGTGCTCAAGCTAAACGACCACCTATCGGAACCGTTTCGCATCATGCGCTCGGGCCGCCAATGATGACCCCTTTCGGCTCTTTTATATGTTTTGACCTTGGAGTCATTAGTGCAGAGGCTGGAGACATTGAGGTGCATTCCTCTTGAATTAGGGTACAGGAAAGCCGTGTCGGTATACGCGGACGACGTTACTCTCATGGTGTTGGACGCATTCGGAAACCGTTGTAGTCGGCATTATTCTGGTAGCATTCATTAACCCCAGAAGTATTCATTAATCGGGATAAGTCAATGGTTCTTGCAGCTCGGCAATTGGAGAGGCAAGTACATGCGGGGACGTTGGTATCTGTCACTAGGCTGAGGGGTAGTTAATGTGCTTGGTGTCTGGTTGAGACCAGATCTCCAGGTGGATAAAAACTGGGAAGAGTTTGCAAGCAGGGTCGAAGGACCCACCCAGATATGTACTGAGAGGAAGCTGTCCCCGAAAGTTCAAGAGGATGTGGCTAACGTCTACATAGCTTCGATGGTGTACTAGTCCCAGAAAACATTTAAACATTTGACCCGACTGGAATGTATGCTTCTTATGGAAAGGACAGGCTCCGCTTGTTAGGAGGTATCGGCTGCTAAGGCCCACACTAAGTGGTTCTCTGAATGCCGTGGCTGATAATGCGCAGGCACGCACTAAGGAGGCTGACGTATCTGCTGAGAATCCTGGGCGGCAACGACGATGAACATCTGTGGTCACCGTTCGTGCGACACGTCTTTCCGTAGCTCATTTCTTTGACCGTGATGCAGTCCTGGATCAAGCGCAGACTTAGTTTAGGCGGTTGACATCTGAAATATTGTCAGGCGCTTACTGAATTCTACCAGCTGAACAATGTAGTCGATGGAAAATAAACCTTCATATTCTATAGTGGGTTAGTGGAGAATTTGCGTGACGATGGCCTGGGAGTGATACTGGGCTTCGGGACTTTCAAGTCTGGGGTTATGAATAACGTTCAAAAGTCCCTGGCTTAACAGTGCTTACAGGGAACCTTTATCTGTTCGGGATAAACTCTTCAGACATGGCCATGTTGAATGCGCTAGTACCCGAATCTGTCTGTGTTGCGTGCAGAGCGAAGAAACCGTCCGGTATGCTCTGTTTCCTTTGGCAAACGAGAACATGTAGCTTTTCTCTGCTTGATGGCTATAGCGAAGGCAGTTATATGGTGGACGCGTTTGAAAGATTTGAGGACAGAGCTTTTCTGTTCAGGCCAAGCCCTCGTCAACTTCTTTTAATAACACTTGAAGAGTAAGCTGAGGATATAACGGAAGGTGCTTCCAGAAACACAAACACACAGGGTCACCTTATCCTCAGAGCGCCAGCAGCACTGGCCGCCAAGGAGGAGCACTGAAAAACTGAATGGTCTCCCTACCTCTCCAACCCAGAGCCACTCAGAGGCTCCGAGGAATATTTCCAACTCCTCGTTTTGCGACGATGGAGAAGTAATGGAGCTTAGAGAACAATGGGGAACCGTCAGATACATGCTGGGAAAGGTATATACATAATACATTTCCATTTTCTTCCTTAACCGTTTCATTATTCTTAAAGACGAAATTATGAATAATATTCATTTGACTAAAAAATTGGAAATTAGAAGGAGTATAGTTGGTTGATTTAACCCTCGTAAATTACTCGTATGTCTTTCATCAAAGTTCACTATATGATTTCAACATTTTCAGATTGTGGGAAGCCTCTGCTACTATCCGAACTCTGCGCATTTATTCATAAGTAATCATTGAAGTTTTCATTCGCACCAGTTATGGACAACTGAAGGTCAAATATATTTTATGTATGTGACCTTCTGAATGATCTCAGGTTACTTGATTTGGATGTACCTTTCACCAACGATAACAAGGTTTCTGTATGTTGCTTTACTGAATGTCTATGAAACTCGAGAGAGATTCTTTTTTGTTTTTGATCCCCAGATCAGCCTTCATCGAGCAGAGCTACCAGCAAAGGTGATCAAACCCTGACAATCCTGTCCTTTTGTATATCAGGACCTACATTGTATAACGTATCAAGACGGTGTTATTTGAATGAATTTGGCTGCTATTTCTAGTAGGTTGAGCGACCGCGTAGAGGCTCCCCCATTAGTTTGTCGAGAGAGATGGAAAAGTAAGGCCACGTTCTTGGACCTAGAGACTAGAGAAGTAAAGCCACAGTTTTGGACTTAGAGGCTTCATTGCATGGATATGAATAAAGTTAAGTACATGGTGAGACGCCTAAATACTTCAAGTTGATGAGAAACACTTCTAGGTGCGTCATGCTCATTGCTGTGAGTGAGAGACTAGAAAGGCAACTTAAACACTGAGGAAAAGTTGGAATAGACAATCGAATCTACTCAGGCAGTTTATTGACTACTTGACATCATCTGGGCTCTCTTATAGGTCTTTTAGTTGTTAGATAGTTTATAACAACACTGTATATTGTAGTGCAACTTACCAACAAGGCCCTTATAGGACTCTTTCGCGTCGGAACGAGTATGTGGTTAGAATATGAGTGATACTTTTCTCAACGCATTGCAGACTTCTTCGACAGCTAATTTGTCAGTGTGCTGAAGTTTGGATCAACCGATCACAGTAAGGTCAACGGCGATGATGGTGAACAGATGTAGTCACCGTTCATGCGTCACGACTCACTGCAGCTCATCTCTTTAACCATGATGAAGTCCTGGGTGAAGCGCAGACTGAGATTAAGCATTTGGCATATGGAATATTGTCAGGCACATTAGTAGACAATGCTCTCCTGCGTACCAGAACAAACGGGTTACACATAAAAATACACATTATCTTAAAGAAAGGATTGACTTGTGACTTGAGAAATGCTTTTGTAGGTTATGTTGCTACACACTCATTTAAAACTTACTGATAAGGTTAAGATATATTCGACTCGTTGGTATATCGAAGGATTTCCTAATAGTTTGCTCAGCCTTTCACGATGAATATGCACATTAATGTCGACTGAAAGATTTTGTCTTAATTTCTCGTAGTCTCCATTTCTAATTTTGTAGCTTTGTGCCTATGTTAGGAATTATTATATACAGGAACGGCAATGAATGAACTTTCCACTTTAGTTCACGATGGTCTAATGACGATGTTTAATGAAGCAACATGTAATAGTTATTAATTGTTTCTAACATAGGCACAAGGCCAACAACCGCAGTACCTGACTGGTAAATGCCAATAAGTAATATATGCAAAAAGACATTAGTATGTCAATGGACCTGACGAAGTATTCCAATTATATACCTAGGGAAATTTATACAGAGCTTCTAATCAAGATTTTCAGAAACTCACAGGAAATTGATTTCGGTTCAGAAATTATAATTGTGAACAGAAAATTAATTGTCAACATTCTCACTTAAAGTTAGTTACAATTTTACATGTCCAAAATAGAAAACTAAGGAAAAATGTGTAATTATTATTGCAATTTGTATTAGAATAGAACGTTTCAGATTTTGTTTTTGGAAAAGTCGTCAATTTGTTTTTGATTTCAACATCCAACAGTAGAGGTAGGATTTTTATGGATGAGAAAGATATAGTAAGGATAATTTTCATTCATAAAGTTACGTATGTGCAACTATAGGTAACATATTCTAATGGATATTGACGATCGAAATCCATTAAGACCCGTAACTAAAGTGATAGCAACATAAATATTGATTCATTCTTCAATATTTCCATATTGACCCTTGGGAAGTTTGTGATGTTTATGATATATTTTTTGGTTGAAAGTCAACTAGATAGGAAATGTAATTTTACAACTATCACATACGAAATCTCATTGTTCCAAATATTTACGTTTCTCACCGAGGAACGTCATTCAAACTGGCGAGGTTTTGCTTGTTAAGGATGAGCGCAGTAGTATTATAATATGTATCTAGTGAACTATTCTATTAGATCGAAGGTGAAAAACATTTAAATGTTACTGAACGCGTCCGTCTTGGTAACCCGGTTCACATCTCTATTTTATTTCACCTGTGGTTTATACCTAACTTTGAAAAACTTATGTAATCGTGCTTATCACAGCTAGTATCCAAACATCGATTTAGGAAGACATATAATATGTTTATGTAAACAAAAACATTACATAATTTGAATGCTATGGTCGAGCAATGCGCGTAATCAGCAAGTATAATATTTGCTGAAATTATAAGAAAGCCAAGCTTTCTTTTGCCTCGGAGACGAAGTGGTACCTGTTACTGACGAATAACAATGATTCTGAAACATCGATCTCTAACAGTCCATGACGTCAATGAAGTTACTTATGGTATTGGCCACAAGACAAATCTCACTGTGGATGTGTATCCTCGGAGCGAAATCTCACAGCAAGACCGCTAACGTGTTTTTGTTTATATAAACATGTCATATATGTCTTCCTAAATCAATGGTTGAACATGAGCTGTATCGATGAGATATAAGGATATCGAAACGTGCATCTACAGATGATTGAAAAAAAGAAATAATATAGAATACCTAACTTTAACTAGATTTGAGCCTACACTCTATGCTTTATATTGGAAATTAATACAGATAATGGGACCAAAATCCTTTTCATAAATACACCATTCGAACTGTCACCATATGCTTTATATTAAACAATAAGTAGTGACTTCAATCTCAATCCACCCGTTAAAAAAGGGAAAATGTGAGCTATTCTCCGAGATGGTATGCAATAGGAAAGGGGAAAATGACATGACATGTGAATGGTACGAAAATACTATATCGTTCCAAATAGTTTTCTCCTAAGTAACACTTTTCAAAATTACTTAACGCAAAAGCAAAATTGTTATTCTAGATCAGTATAAATGTTTCTGTTAAATGTCTTCAGTAATAAATGTCTTCAGTGATACTTTAGATACTCTAACTCTCTAATGGTGTACAGTACATAATATTTTAGTACCTAATACTGAAAAACATATTCTGACTTAAATACTTTAATTCGTATAAAATAACACAACTACAAAAGCTAGTGTTTTATGTTTCCATGGCGGAATGTTCCAGTTGGAGTTGATGGAGATAACAAACTCTCAAAGATAAATTAATTTTTAAGGAATATGGTGACAAATTGTTTACATGATATAACCTAAAGTCACAGCAGAACAGTGTAATCAATAAAACAAAGTATCTTCAATCAGTAATTAGTGAAACAATGATGTGCATAGTTATTAGTCAGAGAAAGACAGTTAAGAAGAAGCGTACTAATTTCTAGCCTGTCAGCACCTCATTAAGGCAAGTAAATTAGATTACAACTGGCACAACAAGAACTGTTTATTTCATATTTTACTCACCGTCAATTACCACATTTAAAAAAAATAATTTGGTGATGTTTAGCATTATTGTCGTGAGAGAATTTCGAGCACAAGCCTAAATAATTGCAAAACCTATAAAAAGTTATACGTGAAGACAATGACACCAATTTCATCTTTTCAATACTCTAATCAACAATAGTTGTGGAAGTGTTTGTCTCATAAAGTTATTTGCAAGTGACTTTCTCTATGCAATGTCTACATGTATTATTCCCAATATGGCAAACAAATCATTCTCCACTGCGTAACAAACCTTTGGTATATTATACTAGTTAATAATAATTCAGTTAGCAACGTATGAGAGAGGGATCATTTAGTTTTCTGTTAATAATTCATTTAACAAGGTATAAGAGAGAGGTAATTTAGTTCTTTGTTTATTGGTTTCGCATTTAAGGATATTTCTTTTGCGGAAAATAACAGAAAGTTGGAAATGAAGAAGAATTCTTAGCTTTTTTCATTTGGTGAATGAGTGTGTAAATTATTTCCTAAAAATGCTTTACACAAGGACACTCCTACATTCTTAAATGTAAGATGACAGCATTGTGTTGCTCGTCTTCTACACCGAAGACAATATTGATGCTTAGGGTAGTGGACATTTGGAAATTAATAGCAGGTACTCTTTTACTCTTTTACTTGTTTCAGTCATTGGACTGCGGCCATGCTGGGGCACCGCCTTGAAGTCGATCAGA
>JAOPJV010095870.1:0-19889 GCA_027122495.1 Muusoctopus longibrachus
CAATCTTCCCTTCATCTTGAGAGAGAAACCCTTTGTTGCCAGCACAACCTTTCCCATCCCGTTATTACTCTGGCTACAATACATCCAAAACACCCTCCCCACTGCTAATGAGGTCACCAATGTAGCAAAAGCTGCCGACTACTTCCAGTGAACCTTCCGTGTATTTGAAGGATGTTATTTCAGGTGTGTTCTTACTAACACCTCCTTTGCATCTGTCACATACGAAGTTTACCTTCTCTATTAGCCTGCCTGTAATTCCACTACACTTGTGCGTCCATAGTTTACACTGGGTACACTACCTACTCCTTTTCTGCATATTGAGCATGGCCATTTCCCTCATGGTAGCAGGCTCCTGTCTTCCTTCCTACTAACCAAAACTTTAGTCTTCACTAAGTTCACTTTGAGGACCTTCGATTTCAGGTTTTGCTTCCATGTCTGAAATGTTTTCTCCAGGTCTCCTACCGATTCTTCTATAAGAACTAGATCATCAGCATAAAGGAGTTCCTATGGACAACCGGTCTTAATCTCCTCCGATATGGCCTGGAGCATCATGATAAACAGGAAGGGGGCTGAGAACTGAGCCCTGATGGACTCTTACCTCTACGCTAAATTCGTCGCTGAACCCATTGCTGACTTTTACCTTGCTAACTGTATCTCTGTTCATGGCTTGTACGGCCCTTACGAGCCATTGATCTACACCTAGTTTCCTTAACGCCCACCAAATCACAGAGTGTGGGCCTCTGTCGAAGGCCTTTTCCGGGCCAATGAAGGCTAAGTATAGGGGCTTACTCCTAGCTAGTTACTTCTCCTGTAGCTGTCTCACTATGACGATGGCATCAGTAGTACCTCTTCCTGGTAACTAGCAAATGCCCTACTTCGCCTGGTATTTGAAGCATCTCGGCGACTATCTCTGATCGGCCAGCTGCCTTCCCTGCTTTCATATCCTTAATCGCTCTGGAGACCACACTGCTGTCAACTTTAATGGCTGGTCCCTCTGTTTGGTCAACATGAGGTAGACCATCACTCTCCCATGCATTCTCTACATTCAACAGCCTCTCATAATAGCACTTCCATGCCTCTTTCTTTTCGGCGTCATTAAGAGCAAGTGTGCCGTTGTCATTCCGGACACACTCCTCCCCAACGACGTCTCGATGTTCCCTGGTACACTGCTTCTGATCCTCACGTCTTAGAACATGCACAAATAACTTACTCTCTGCTTCTCCCTTAGCTTAATATAGTCTAGCTTCTCTTCTCGCTACGTTATATTGCTCTTCCCAGCCCCCAACATTCCAGTTTTTCCAGGCCTGCCTCTTCGCTTTTATAGCTCTAACTATAGTAGAATTCCACTACCATGTCACCCTCCATCTAGCTGGGACCTTGCACCGGCCACACGTTTTGGTCTGTAGCTCTCAGCAGGCTAGACTGCTCCTTGGGAATTGCTAATTGTCTTCTATACTATAAGTCTCTACCTCTTCCTCCCTCTTGTCATATGCGTCTACTAGTAACTATCTGAACTTACGACTGGGTCTAGGCTCTTTAAGCAGCTATATATCCTCCAATTATCTCTATTGTCTTATGTCTCCCTGGGCCCATCTAGGTCTTATTCTAAGGTCACTGATCATTAGTCTATGTTGGGTGGGTATACTCTTCCCCCGGGAAAGACTTAGTATTCACAACCAACTGTCTATCGAATTTCCTGGCGAGAGTGAAGTCAATCTGGCTTGCGTGTTCTCCTGAATGGTTGGGGATCAGGTGACTGGCCAGTTTCCTGAAGTTGGTGTTGCAGATCGTTAGGTTATTAGCGTCACGAAACTCTGGAGAGTTGATTCCCCCTCATTTCTCCGACCGTACCCATAGCCTCCATGTACACCGGTGAAACCACCATGGTGTTAACCAACTTATCTATTAAAATCGCCAGCCATGATAATGAGGTAACCGTCATTCGTCACTGAGGTAATCTGCAAGAGGGCCTCATAGAAGCGGCCCTTCTGTTTATCTGCCACCTCAGATTGAGTGGCATATGCAGAGATGAATGTCACCGTCATATTGTTTAGGACTAGTCTAAGTTTAATTATCCTATCATACAGCCTGACTACCTCGATTACCTTCTCTACCCATTTCTCTGCTACTAATATGCTTACTCCATCCACCCCATCAGTGCTACCCACCCAATCGCTGCTACACTCCATCGCTGCTACACCCCATCGCTGCTACATCCCATCGCTGCTACTCACCCCATCGCTGCTACACCCCATCGCTGCTACACCCCATCGCTGCTACACACCCCATCGCTGCTACTCAACCCATCGCTGCTACCCACCCAGAATAATTTGTACGTGTTTTTCTTGCCCGTGAGGAGTCTGGCGGAGGAACCTCTCCATTTAACCTCTTGCACACAGCACACACATCAACACTCCTCCGTTCTAGCATCTCCGCTATCTCTCCAGACCTACCTTTCAGTGTGTCAACGTTGATGGTTCATGATTTTACTAATTGCTTTTGCAGCATAAATGAAGTTAATTGGCCTTCAATTGGGAATTAAAACTTCAAAACTAATCAGAAGTTTACATTGTTCTAAAGCAGTCATCACCTATTTGACAGATATCATTCTTTTTAAAAACTTTGACATCAAGGCTACTGGTTTGTAGGAGAGGAGAGTATACACAGTATACACAGGATCAAACTCAGTTTAATTACCAAACTGAGTGGTAATAATTTCATTGACCCCAACCACCAAGACGGATATAAAGTGACATAGCTAAAGACTACAAGGCATTTTGTCGCTCCACCAATCCTGCTATCTACCACCGTTCAGAGGTAAAATTATTGAGAAGACGAAAATAACTTACACACATAAATGAGCTTGGTCCATTAATATCTCTACACTGGTCATGGACATTTTGCAGTACTCCTGGTAATGTGTTTATGTTGCTTAAGAACTCTCTCGTGTTGTTGACTTCATTCGTAAGGCAATTTGTACCACTGTGGAAGATCAACAACAACAAAAAACAAAAAAACAGAGGTCATTCTAGAGATTAAGAATAAGTTAAGCTGTGTGTATATATCAGTTTCTGTATATATATAACTGTGTGTGTTTGTTTATGTGAATGTGTTTAAGGTAAGCAAACTGTATATAAGTGTGTGTGAGTGTGCATGTGTGTTTGTTTTTATGAGTGTGCTTCAGTGTTTGTGTGTGCATGTATATTTCTGTGTACATTCATGCTTGTATATTTTAATATGTTTATGATCAGTAAACCGTTTATGTTTGTTTGTTACAGTGTGTATGAATTTTTGTTTGTGTGCATTTGTATACGCATGAATGTTTGGGCAATCATATACTTGTGTATGAGTGTATGTTTGAGAGCATGTCTGTGACCAAAGACACACACTCCTGTATGTATGTCTGTTTAGTGTTCATGCTTGTGTATGTGTGTTTGTGATTGTATGAGTGTGTGTGTGATAAGTCTCTGCATGAGTCTGTATAATCATATGTGTGTACATATATGTGATTTTGTATATGCATGCACGCACATGTGTGTATGTCTATATGTATTATGTATGTATTTTTGTATGAATACATAATCACATATTTTAAGTATATTTATCATTTTAAAGTATGCATATAGATACATGTGTGTATATATGCATATATGTATATTTGTATGTATAATGATTCCTTATGTTTATGTAAGGCCACAGATTCATAGTGCAGGGTGTATAGTCTATTCAATCAACCTCAGTGCATGACTGATATTTATTTAATCATATGCAAAGTAACGAATTACAAAGCCTCACCCAGCATGATTTGAACTTAGAAAATTGAGGTAGAAAACTAAATACTGCAATACTTTTAGTCCAGTTGTTTTTTAAACCAAGATCAACCCTGATCGTGCAGATCTATGATCAAAGATATTCCAACCATGACCATTCCATCGTTTTTTCAGACATAGTATATCTGGGCTACATTATCTAATATATCCTTCCTTTTTTAGACAGTAGGGTGTGGTGTGGGGGAGATTTGGCTGTTATTTACAGTAGTTCGGGTGACTTAATCGAGGTTCCCTTGTTGGATTGTCAAAAGAAGATGTTTGGAGCACCTTGGTTTCCCAAATATTCACCCATCTAAAGTACTAACCAGACTATTTTGTATTACCATGTATGGTAAAAGGAGTGTTTAGTCAGATTTTTTATAATTACTGTATAAAATACATTGGAAAAGTTCACGTATCTTAAATGAAACGAAAAACAAATTCAAAAGTTATCTTTGAACTTTACCGGTGTAGGCCATAAAAGTGTATCTGCTGTAAAGTCAACATTGTAGAAATTATATGATCACGTTTTTTCATGCCAATAAAGTGAATATTATATACCAATAAATACGGTATGTATAAAGCACATACACATGGACGTGTTAGTGTTTAATAGATGGTTAATGTGTGGTGTGTGTATGTATGTGTGTGTACGTATGTAGGCATGTATGTGTGTGTGAGTATGAATAATAATCATAAATAGTAATCATACTTAAACAATAGACTGAATCAACTGCTTGACCTTTCGTGACCAGAGGTATCTATCATCAAGTGATCAAACTCATTAACTTCAGGAGGTAGAGGAATGAAGTTGTTACATTCATACTTTTCCATAGAGCATTATTAGAGTAAGTGAAATAGCTTTCTATCAAGAGTTTAAACTGTGCTACGGATTTAGTAGACTGAGAGCTTACCATCTATATTATTGTGCTTGATCTAGTGAGCATATGTGTATATAAGCATTATATATGTATGTTTTTTTTAATACAAGTGTATGTATGCATGTATATAATTGCACAATCCACATAATAATACATAAGTATATAATTATGCCTGTATATAGTTATATAGGGTCACAGTCTAACGAATGAAACCAATAAAAGAATATGTAAACAACATTTGCATGCTTCTGTTTAATGGAAATATGCATGTAAATATGATGAAAATGTGTATGCCTAGGAATGTGCATGAACAATAGACACATATATCTGTATGCAATGGCGTGTATATGCATGTGTTTGCCAATATGCATAATAAGCCTATCAATGTAGGTATAGCTGAGTGGGTAAGAAGTTTGCTTTGCACTCATAAGGTTCCAGACTCAATCCCGTTCCGCAGCATCTTGGCCAAGTGTCTTTGACCATAGTCTCAGTTCCACCAAACCTTCTCGCATATTGTGTCACAGAGACTTAGCCTAAGAATTACGTTAAGGGTACATATATCTGGGGGGAATACTCAGCTACTTACACGTTAATTTAACAAGTAGGTAGTTCAGTTGATGGAATAATTGAATGCTCATCATTGAAACCGACAAAGGATCCATCTTTAATAAGCCAATGTTGAGTCCCATAACCCAGTGAGTGATAGGGACACCACTGAAGATTTTATATTCATGTAGTGTGTCTAGGGGTAAGTTAACTTGGCAGGGCCGATCACTGTCCACTATATACCTAAAGAAAGATTTGAACTGAAAACTTCATTACGACAAAACACTCATCAGTTTTACATTGCTGCCACTGCTTCTATCTATCTTATGGTACCTGTTTATGGTTAGGTAGTATGGGTTGTTTGAGAGCTAAGTGTTTTGACAATTGACATATCACAATGCCAGTGACAAGATATAAATCATGAACCTCTTAACTGGTTGTCCAATAACCTGTCCACTCAGCCATCCCAATTGTCTCAATAAGCTTATACAACCAAGGAAAGATGTTCTCATTAAACATACTAACCTGTTGTCTAAAGCCTTCAAATTATTTCTCAACTGCCTTATAGAACATTCGGAAAATTTGAATCCATACTCCTTAGACACATTACCATATATCCCGATGCGGTGTGTCATTATGTGCTGCTTCCAGTTAACACAATCCTTAGCCGTTTCTTCTCCATCATGGTCAATCTTACCTAAACTGAATAAGAAGAAAATCAGAGTGATGTCAAAAAGTATTAGAATTTCTTCAAATACTACTACCTAAATATTAAAGATGTTTAGTAATGGTATAATGTAGTATGGTGTGATATAGTAAATTATTGTATGGTATGATACAGTTTAGTACGTAAAAGTACATAATACAGTGTTGTGAGGTTAGTCTTTGATGCAGAACAGAACAATATATGTTGGTGTAATGTGACTTACTTGTGAGCCAGCTCATGTGCTGCTGTTGTAAAAGGAGTGGATGCCCCATTATCAACTATCAGAGACACACTACGTTTTGTACAGATACCTGAGGCAAATGCGATTCCTGGATGGAAGATAAGAGTAATAAGATTAAAATTGTATATCTAATGCACAATAGAAACAAGAGGTGAAAATATGTGTAGCTAGTTTGGCAACCATTATAATCCATACGACTTTCAAAGGCTTTCATATTTAATCCCACACAACACATTCAGGCTACCATCATTTGTACTCCATACAATATGCCGTGACAGGCCACTACACTTCAGGAAGCATACCCCGTCCACACTGTACCATGTACAACATGTCAAGCCTGTCATATTGTAACCAACAAAACAGCACCAGACTTGTCACACTGCACCTTACACAGTCTTCTATATTACATCCCACACAGCATGCTATGACGTCTACCCAGCACTTCCCATTACATGTTCTGACTTTTTCACTGAACCTCATATATCATGCCTAGATGTGTATATGTTCAAACGTCCATGCTCCACCCCACACAACTAGGGACCCAACAAGGAAACCTGATGCATTCACTTGACCTGCTAGAAACAGCAGCCTCAAATCCTACTCTATCTTACAAAAGGAAGGACACACTGGATAATGCAGTCCTAGATATACTATGTCTGAATAAAAGCCTGCTTAGTCATGGCTCGAACATCTTTGATAATATGTCTGCTTGATTAGAGCTGACCTGTGGCTAAACAACAACAACTAAACACTGAATGTTAGAGTGTGCACCCTAGTTTCAGACAAGACCAAAGCAATGCAGATCTGAGGTTCTAAAACAATAGGTTGCACTCTAGATATCAATAACTTCATGTGTTAATGATCGATCTACTTGTTTGGGGTTGACTAAATCTAGCTAATTAAAAACAACAACAGGAATAATTATGTCAAGGCCACATATTTGGGGAGAATGATTAGTCGATTAAATTGATCCCAGTACTCAACTGGTACTTTATTTTACTAGCCCTCGAAGGATGACAGGCAAAATTGACCTTGCTAGGATTCGAACTCAGAGCGTAAAGAGCCAGAACAAATACTGCAAGACATTCTGTCCAATACTTTAATGACTCTGCCAATTTGTTATTTAGCAATCAATATTAGCAATCAAGACTCTCCTAAAATCTCTCTCAAATCTCAAACAACATTACCACATCATCACAACCATAGGTACTTAACAATAATCTAACTCTCTGGAACAAACCAAACCACAAAGTAAAAATATATCACACCATGAGTCAATGAGGGAGCCTCTAAAAGGTTGCTCGATCTGCTAGAAATAGTAACCAAATCTTCTTCAAATCACACCCTACTAGTCGTGTGTTTAAGAAGTTCACTTCAAAGTTACATTATTCTGAGTGGGATCCCACTACATGGCCCCCTTGTGCAAGTGTCTTCTGCCATATCCTTGGATTAATCCAAGTGTTGTGAGAGAAATAGTGTGGTTGGAAACTATGTGGAATCTCATATCAGATGGACTGTACCTGATGTGGTTTCTTCTTTCTTTCTCCCTCATCAGACTCAGAAGTCCTAAAACAAGGTCATGGGCAATGTCCCTCCACCTCTGACTAAGCCATAAAAGAAAGGAAGGACATATTGGATAATGTAGTTCTGAAAAAAAAGAAGGGGTTGTCATGGCTTTGATTATAGGTCTTCTGGATAAGGGCTAACCTTGGGTTAAACAACAACAATATCACACCATACCACACTACATGAGAAACACTATCACTTCACCACACCACCACCATACCAAAGAGAGAGGCTGAGCAAAGGAAGGAGGCATCTAAGTGGTCACTCGACCTGCTAGAAATAGCAGCCACATTTCCTTTACATCACATTCTTAAATAAGATTGGATACATTAGATAATGTAGTCATAACTATAGTTTGTCTGAAAATAAGACGGGGGATGGTCATTGCTGGAATGCCTTTCATAAATGCCTTCGATGAGGGCAGACCTGGGCCTAAGCAACAACAATCATACCACTCCAAATCAAAATCACATCAGACAACACTACACCACAGCATACTGCACTGCATTACATCACACTAACAGCTCACCATAGCACATCAGAAAACCACACCACCACCACAATACACCAACACCCCACTACCACATCTCATGATATCTAATCCCGTTCTACCACACCATCACCGCACCACCATAGCACACCACCACCACAAGCATAAGTACTTACCATAAATTAGAGACATCGTCATCAGACTGAAAGTTTTGTAACTGAAAGATGAAGAAATAATTTTCATTCTAAAATATTTTTTAAACAAACATTATTTAGAGTACCAGTCTAGTACTTGGGTTGACTTAAATGACTAACCCCTGCCCCTTAAATTTGTGGCCTTGTGACTATGTTAGAAACAATTATTTAGAGTGGACATATTTAACTTTCATGTTCTCACACTCACCTCTGTTTTCTTCCGTTCCCCTTCAAATAGAAGTGAGATAAACACGCTGGGATAACAAACAAGCTGAAGTCTGCTCCTTACAAACTCTTGGCAAACGTTGACTCTATGATATTTTAGAACTTTGTATTATACTTATAAAAATACAAAAACAATAAATTGACTTGTATGAAAGAGAAGCGAAGTAAAGTGAATTGCCTGACTAGGTAGAAATACCCTATAGTAGTAGTAGTAGTAGTAGTAGTAGTAGTAGTTGTTGTTGTTGTTGTTGATTAGGCTCCAGTTTGGCCCTGATCAGTCAGACCTATGATAAAAATTGTTCCAACCATGACCATCATGTTATTTTATTCAGACATACAGTATCTAGGATTACATTACTCTATGCGTCCTTTCTTTTTAAGATATTAGGGTGTGATTTGAGGGAAATTTGGCTGCTATTTCTAGCAGTTTGAACGACCATGTAGAGACTCTCTTGTTGGCTTGTATAAGATCCTATATTTTAGTGAAGGAAGAAAGTAAGATATTGTGATGTTCATACCTGTCCCAAGGTCATTTTCAGTGTAAATGAAATGAAATTGTTACAGGTGGGTATTGAAACTGCAACATGGTGTTGTTTGTTGGTAGATTACTTCCTACTCTTATTTATTTGTGTATGTATTTCTTACATACACACAAAGGTCACAGATTTTATAGGGAAGGGAAATGAGAAGTTGTGATAATCATGGCTTTTGCAAAATCTATTTGCAGTGTGGTGTATCCCATAATTCATTGGATCATAGGGGCACCACAGAAGACTTTGTCTTTGTATAGTGTATGCAGAGAATGTCAGTGTGATGGAACACATCTTTCTACAAGCTGTACCATTAGAAGAAATTGAACTCAGAACTGCAAGTTAATGAAACATTCTATAATATTACACTGTTGCTACAGCAGTGAATTGTCCCTTCTTCTACCTTGATGGATGCTCCTATTTACATCTAGATGGACTGGGCAATTTGAATATTAAATGTCTTAGCCATAGTCACAACACAGTGTTAGTGACGTGATATGAATCAGTACACTGCCATTTTGGTCATCTGTACTCTCTAAAATGACCACAAAGAAAAATGAAGACTATATTGTGGACACATCACAATAGAAACTTATGTCCTATTTTACAGCACTTACTCCCCAATTAGAAACTTATGTCCTATTTTACAGGACTTACTCCCCAATTAGAAACTTATGTCCTATTTTACAGCACTCACTCCACAAGTAGAAATTAAGACTACGTTGTGAACATGTCTTAATAGTAAATTCTTCACATCTAACTTTATACCATTCCCTCCTTCTGGAGATAAATAATTAATATATAACAATAATGATATAGCCATATATTACTTACCCTGTAAACATCATGGCATGGTCATAATTTGGAAGGTACTTTAATGGTTTTAAGAAGTCGGGTATATTACGTAAGAGTGTATCACTTAATAATATGGAAACGTTATTCACTTTATGTATGGAATCCAAGAATAATTTCCTGGAAGAACTCTAATTCAGAAACGAGAAGATAACAGCAATATTTATAATGATGGTGGTGGTGGTGGTGGTTGTGATGATGATGATGACAATGAGGATGATGATGACAAGGACGACGATGACAATGATGATGATAATGTTAAAGATGGCAGCAGATGAATAATTACAGCTTCTTGACTAATAAAATAGAAGCCTTAAATTTTAAGAGAAGAAACATTCATTTGTAATATTCATGCCTTTTCCAAAGGCATTAAGCATAAGAGAAACAATTCCAACTGGGAATTGAAACCTTATCACCAAGAACTTAATATTGCTTATCGCTATTCTTAAGTGCTTAACAAGAACAAGAACAACAACAATAATATCAATTGGTTACAGTGGAACAAAACCACAAATTATAGGGTGTGTGTCGTGGATTGAAACAATCTCAGTACACAGATTGGTATGTATTTCACCAACCCTAGAGGATTGAAAGTCAAAGTTGACCATGTTGGGATTTGAACTCAGAATGTAAAGAGACGTAACAAAATACTGCAAGGGGCATTTTCTCTAGCACTCTACATTTTCTGCCAGTCCATCACAGCGAGCCAACGAGACAGCCTATATGTGGTCGCTTGACTTGCTAGAAATAGTTGCCAAATCTCTCTCAAATCAAACCCTACTATCTTAATAAACGGGAAAAGCACATTAGATAATGTAGTCTTAGATAACTCTAAGAATTATTGGATGGTCATGGCTGGAATGTCTTTGGTCATAGGTCTGCTTGATCAGGGTTGATTTGGGGCTAAACAATGACAACATAATAATAATAGGTGTTATCTCTCTTTCACCGGTACAGGGTCATATATTTTTGGGAAGTGGGTGGAGAATTGACCTCAGAATATCGCTGGTACTTATTTTATTGATACCTAGAGGTAATGATAGGATTCAAACTAACTCAAAACAGAGAAGAACAAAACTAGAGTAAGGTACTGATTTTAGTATTCAGTAGGGTTTTAGAGAAAATTATATCATTGATTTAATCCATTGTAATCACCCCAAACGAGGAAGCTCCTATACTGTCACTCACCTTGCTAGAAATAGCAGCCAAATCTCTCTCATATTACACCCTCCCATTTTAAAAACGAATGATACATTGTATAAGGTAGTCCTGGATATATTATGTCTGAATAAAAGACGGGATCATCATTTATGGAACATGTTTCATCATAGGTAGGTTATTTCAAGGTTATCCCGGTGCTAAATAACAACAACAACAACAACAACCCTGGATGAAGAAAAAGCAGACGTGATCCTAGAATTAATTTGAAGGCAGACTAGTCAGGAATCAAATTAAATATAATTAAACTGTTAAATCAGTTCACTACTGTCTCTGTCTACTTACCCAGTAGTCTACTCCATTAACAAGAAAACACAGAGAGTGGAGATATAGCATCCCTGGGGAACTACACTACAAGAATAGTTGATAGAGACAGACTTATAGGATACCAAACTTATTGTCTTCTACAATAAGATTGACCATGATGATGATGATGATTATGTTGATGATGATGACGGTACTGATGATAATTTCCTTCATAATAATAATAAGACCACACATCTCTTTTGAACTGGCACAGTCGATTAAATTGACCCTGGTATGTGACTAGAACTATATTTTATCAACCCCAGCAGGAATCAGATACAGAAATGTAAAGGAACACAACAAAATACCATAAGGAATGTTATCCACTGCTCTACTGATTCTACCAAATCACTGTCCTAACAAGTAATGACCAATCCTTTTTTTGAATCCCAAGGATCCATGGAGCTGGTTCTTATTTCTTGTTCCTGTAGTGTTAAGTAAATGAAAGATAAATCTAGTACTGAATAAGGTGCTGGTCCATTGCAAGTAGCTTTTCCCTCCAAAGGGAAGAGTTCAATTAGGCACTGTAAGCCAATGAATCTCACATCAATTCCACAGTACTGCCACTGTTGACAGTGGGGAGTTATATACCATATATATAGTACCTACAGGGAGCTAGGTGAGCCACTGAGGGAGCCTCTGCATGGTCACTCCACTGGCTAGAAATAATAGCAGCCAAGTTTCTCTCAAATCATACCATACTGTCTTAAAAATGAAGGAAGCATTGCATAATGTAATCCTTGATATACTATATCTGAAAATAAGGTGGGGATGGTCACAGCTGGAATGCTGGTCAAACAATGAAAAGTTGATACAGAAATAATGTTATGTGGATCGGTCTTAGTATTTGACTGACTATTCTTGTGCCATAGGTCTGATCAATTAGCAGTGACTTCAGGTTAAACAACAACAACAACAGCAACAACAACTAAAAGCTAAGTAGGTTCAAACTTTGAGATTTGCATGTCTTGGTTGTGAACATATATAGCATTGATGATTGAATACGAACCACTGGCCACTCAGCTAATCATCAAATACACTATCAACTTGGTCATCCACCCTTTCTATTGATGAATGATTTCTAACATACACACAAGACCACAAATATTGGGGCAGGGTGTAGCTGATTAAATTGACTGGTATTTGTTATATTCATCCTGGAAGTAGGAAAGGTAAAGTTGACCTCGGCAGGATTTAAACTCAGAACATAAAGGGGCATAACTGAATACCACAAGGCATTCATGAATAACAATAATAATAATTTATTTGCCACAAGGCCAAATATTTTGTAGAAAGGAAGAGTCGATTAAATTGATTCCTGTATGTGACTGGTACTTTACTATATCTACCCAAGAAGGATGAATGTCTAAGCTGACTACGGCAGGATTTGAAATGATAATGTAAGGAGATATAATAGCCTCAATAGAACCAAATTCCATATAATTTCTTCGAAGGGAACGAAACCTCAGAATAGAGAAGCAGTAAGTTGTGATGTTCTCTCCCTTATTGATGACCAAAATATAAACATATCATGCAAGAGTCACTTACTTTCATGAATATATACCCAGATAGACGTACATACAGCTGGAAATCTGATTCAATGCTTGCATATCTAAGATCGATCTGAAAGACAGAATGAAACAAATATGATTACTAATAATGATTTCTAACAGTAGAGGGATTTTAAAAAATGTGATGTTGATTTCTAACATAAGCACAAGGTCACACATTTTGCAGGATAATATAGTTGATTATATCGATCCCTAGTATTTAACTAGTATTTATTTTTATCAGCATCTATGGAATTCGAAATAATAATTGTTTCTAGCATAGGTACAAGGCCAACAACACGCCAGTACTTGACTGGTACTTTATTTTATCGACCCCGAAGGATGAAAGGCAAAGTTGACCTTGGCGAGATATGAACTCAGAGCACCGTGCACCGGAACAGATACTGCAAGGCATTCTGTTCTATGCACTAACGACTCTGCCAATTCGCCACTGGAATTTGAAATAATATTAATAATAATTAGAATTAGAATTTTTACAATGACACAAGGTAACAAATTTGTAGAGGAAGGGTACAGTCAATTACATTGACCCACTGTATTACTGGTACTCATATATCTTATTATTTCTCTAAGATCAGATGATTTCTAAATTCAAATGATTTCTAAGATCAAATGATTTCTAAGCATGAAATGTCAGATTTATAGTTAATAGGAGTTATCCTTATTATTATTATTATCATTATCATCAGCATCATCATGGCCAATTTTGTTGTAAAAGACAATAAGTTTGGTATTTTATAAGAAGTGCTATATCTCCTCTCTAACTTTTCTCGTTTGGACCATCTATTTCATGTGTCAATAGTTGTATATTAAACTAGAGCAGGTTACAAATCAAAGTGCCCTTGAAATTGATATTTGGTTGACCTGGGCTATGTGTGGCAGGTGCCAGTTTTCCATGTAAGATATCCTTTAAAATAATTCGGTATAAAAATGTAGTATATTTATGTTTAAAACATATATAGTGTTGGTGTGAAAAGAAAACTCTGGGGCGATATACCCACTAAGTTCTTAGCAGCATGGCGTAAGTATCAAATATACATCAGTTTCAGACATTTTAAGCCTTTGGCAGAGTTCATTTAAATTTAGTTGTTATAATGCCAACAAGAAACGGGTGAAAGCCATATAGAAAAATGTTTCCTATTCTACACGTGAACTAATTTGCATATTGGTGTTAGTTTGTCAACTAATATACCATTACGAGTATGCGAACAACACAGCAGGAAAAATGTTTAAACTTTCTATACCAAAGTATGTTTATGTTTACCTATTTATATGTCCTTGCTGTGCAATGAAACTTGCGAATATAACCGAAGTTATGAAATTTCTAATTTCTTTAAAAATTATTATAATAAGGGGATTAATTAATTACAAAATTAATCAGGAACATTTTATAAAATGGTAAAGAGAAGTATACTTACATGTTTAAAATGTGTATAGTCATGTGGAATGACGTGCTAGAATTAGCAATTAAATCTCCCTCAAATCTCACCCTAACATCTTAAAAAAGGAAGGACATATTAAATAGTTTAGTCCTACATACCACTATCTCTGAAAAAACGTCATGGCTGGAACGACCTTAGTTTTTACTCATAGGTTTGTATGATCAAGGCTATCCTGAGGCTAAATAACAGCAATTACTGTTGTTCCTCACTTTTTAAGCCCTCGTCAATGTTTGTTTAACTCCAGTTACTGTGATGCTGAAACAAAACAAAGTCATAGCAATGTGGTATGAAACTCAAGGGATATATCCCAAGTTTTCGGCAATATAACGCAAGTATCATCATTTCCACAACAAGACTATATATGTGTTAAGCATACACATATATCTTGGATATAATGATTTTGAAAACTTTTTATGATATATTGGTATATTAGTAATTTCATAATACTTGTTAGCAAATCTTCATGTTGTCGTTTTGTTTAGCCCCAGGTCAGCACTGATGAAGCAGTCCTCTGATACAAAATGTCCCAACCATAATCATCCCGTCTTTTTATATATCTAGGGGTACATTATCCAATGTGCTCTCATCCCTTTTAAGATGGTAGGTAGGGAGTTGAGGGAGATCTGGCTGCTATTTCTAGCAGATGCTGTGATCATGCAGAGTCTCTTTCATTGGTTCATATATCTTCATGTAGGCTATTGCTATATATTTGCTAAAATTCTATATTCTCGCTAGTCATTCTAAGATCTGGCAGTAACGGTTAGACTATGCTTCACTGAAAATGTCTCATAACACCGAAACATGTCCAAAGTTGTCACAGTATTGCAAGTGATCAGATTCACTCTCCACTGCATTGTATTTTTAATAAATATTAATTAATTTTACATCTGGAGTTGTCTAGCCTGCCTTTCTTGACCAGAATTAGTCATTAAGATATGATGTTTTCTTCTCACTAAGGGTGTAATTTTAATTAATTAAAGTTCCTTGACATAAGTATAAGTATGTTTAGTTCCCACTTTACTATTGTTGTATATAGTTATTTTGTGATCAGTCAACTAAAGTAGATATACACAACATCACATTACATTGCAATAAACTAGATATACACAACATCACATTACATTGCAATTTGGTTAGGAAGAAATATTTAATAGGGATTTTAGTTTTCTTCTGGATGTTTCTACTTACAGAGTTTATAACATGTGAATAATGATATTTTAGTTTTCTGATACACTCTGAAGAATCATTGTTACTGTTTTTGAGGAATCTGTAAAAGATAGAAGGAAAATATCTTTAGTTTAAGTAGGTGTGTGTGTGTGTGTGTGTGTGTGTGTGTGTGTGTGTGTGTGTTTCCTTGATGTAGCTAGTTCAGCTAGTTTATAACAATATAGCTACACAGTAGAGTCATCAGCATGAGACATTACTACATGCAGTTTATTAGTATAACTTTTATGTAATTACGAAGACATATGTGTATGATATCACAACAGCTAGAGTACATAACAACATACATATCTACATGTGTTTTTGTACGCAAGACCAACAAACATAGCTACATGAGTGTTAAGTGTTGTGCACCAACAGGTATAGCTAAATCTGTGTTCACACTACAGTCTACGTGCACAAAGAGATATGGTTATATTTGTGTTAACACTACAGTCTATATACACCAAGAGATATAGCCACATCTGTGTGAACACTACAATCTAGTTGCGCCAACAGATATAGCTACATCGGTGTTAACACTACAGTCTATGTGCACCCATAGATATCGCTACATCAGTATTAACACTACAGTTTATGTGCACCAAGAGATATAGCTATATGTGTGTTAACACCACCGTCTATATCATCAATAGATATAGCTACATGTGTGTCTCATCACTACACCTTGATGTCCCTTTAATGTATTCTAAGATGTCCAAAATTCGTTATACCATGTGCCATCATTAAACAGCAGTCTCAAACCTGTATTTGGTGTAAGCATAACATGTACTTCATGACTAGTTTTCTTTACCTTCACATATCAAAGTCTTTGCTCCATGATGTCCTCCCACCTCTACATGTTACATATTTCATTCTGTGGGAAGTTGAAGGGCCCCACACATGTTCCTATACACATTTGCGGAAGTGATGTCGAAAAGGCCTACAGTCTTCGATTCCTTGGTCCATGTCACAGGATTTTTCATGGTCCTGCCATACAGATGCCTAGGTGAAGAATAACCTACAGCATCTGTTTTAGCTATAGACACTAAAGAAAGTAAAACTTCTCTCCTAGATAATCTTAAACTTATACTAGTATACAGTTAAGGACATCCTAACCTACAGTTAAGGACATCCTAACCTACAGTTAAGGACATCCTAACCTACAACATTGCAGTACGGCATGGCAACTGCTCTATATCAGACTGGAAGGAACTTCAGTAAGTGGTGAGAACTTCCCCCCCCCATAATTGGTATCCCATTCTGGTCCATGGAGTAGATCTGCCAAGACCATTGTCTAACGAGAGCACACACAACTCAGACAGTAGCCATCCCAATCATACTCTTATTGGTTTGCTGTCATCTGGTAGTTGTTATTGTTGTTTACCCCTGATAAAAATGTACCCAGTACACTTTCTAAAGTGGTTGGCGATAGGAAGGGTATCCAGCCGTAGGAATGACTCTGACTGTAACAACCCATCCAACACATTCTATCATGGAGAAGTGAACCTAAAATCATGATGACGATGATTCTGCTGCTACTGATGATGGTGATGATGGTGATGATAGTAATGATGATAATGGTGATGATGATGATGATGATGATGATGTTTTTGATGATGATGATGATGATGATGATGGTGGTGGTGATGAAATACATTGACAATAAATTGTAATGAATTGAACTGAATTGAATGATTTCATACTCAAGTTCTTCCATGTATCACAAACGTTTTTCACCTCCATTCATCCATTTCTCACCACCTGTACACCATGTTTCACCTCCATTCATCCATTTCTCACCACCATGTTTTTCACCTCCATTCATCCATTTCTCACCACCTGTACACCATGTTTCACCTCCATTCTTTCATGGGTAACTAACTACCTTCATGTCATTCCTTTATGTGTAACTTTATATCTTACAGTTCCATTTCAGAAATTTGTCACTAATGTTTCTTCATATCTTCTCACTGTTCCTCAATGTTTCATGCCCACTCTTTCATACGCCACACACTTGTACTACCACGTTTACGCAATATGCCACATATCTTTACTCCATGTGCCACACATACATACATTTACTCCATGTGGCACAAACTTCATCCATGTCTAGCTCTAATTCTTTCCTTCATGTGTAATCCCCTTTCATAAATGTCTGATGTTTCATTTTTCCATGTCTCCACCCCATTCGTTCATTTGTCACCAACTTCCATTCATGCTTCCCTCTACTTCTTCCCTCCATAACACATATCATTTATCCACACACTACTCATATTCTTCCATGTGCCACCACTCTTCCTCTATGCCTCGCTTCCAATCATCCATGTGTCACTGCATAGCTGGGACACTATTTATAAATCTTTACTTACTTCTGATAGATAATGGGACCAACAATGACGAGCAACTCAACTCCATACCTAGGTTTTGAAGCCCTTTTTTTCTTTTTAGATTTCAATACTTTAGAATCTGAAATATAGAAACGCCAGGTATAATGTACTCAAAGAGAAGGGAACAAACAGACATTTTTAGAAACGAACAAATAATGGTGGAAGATTAGCACGTTTGTATACAAACGAAAGAAAAGAGCACTCAACACATATTGTGGGAGTATAATATATATGTGTATTCACAGTGTGACTTAGTCCCGCATTACTTTAAGTTTCGTGGACGCAAAGATGTACGTCTATCTCCTCAGATGCATTGGGGCAAAGTGTCGGAAAGATTAAAAAAAGTTGTAATGTCTATCAAGTGAGGTTTATTGGAGGCCTGCATTGGTCAGTTCGGGTCACGTGTTGGGTTCGGCAGTGCAGCGACAAAAATTCACTCTAACCACCCCCAGCTGTAATTAGAAACTCAGTAACAGGAATCAGTAGAAGAATCTCTAATTTATCGTCTGACAGAGACATCTTCAACAGAGCCGCACCCCATTACAAGGAGGCGCTAGCGAGAAGTGGCTTCAGTATGAGGTTAGCATATGTCGAAGACTCCCCATCCCCACTCCCAATTCCTAAAAGGGTTAGGAAGAGAAAGTTAATCAGGTTTATTCCCTCTTTCAATCTGGATGTCTCCACAAATATAGATAGAAGCTTCCTGACCCTAATTAGACAGCATTTCCCTCACACCCATAAATACCGCAAACTCGTTAATGCCCATAACGTTAAGGTTAGTTAATTTTGTCTAGATAACATCGCTTCCAAGATTGCACGTCATAACAGGAAAAAACAAACACACACACAGACCCCACCTCATGCACCAACCTGCAACTGCCGAAATCCTACTAATTGTCCAGTGGGGGGTCATGCCGCTCAACGGCAGTGGTCTACAGAGCTACCCTAACACCAGCGGACGGTATCCCCACAAACTACACGGGCCTATCAGCCAATGACTTTAAGGGGAAATTTACACAATACATGCAGTCTTTCCGGTGCAGGGACAGGGAAAACTCCACCTCCCTGTCCCAATTCGTATCGAGACTCTGGGACCAAGGAAATGACTTCCCAAATATCACTTGGAGTATCCCCGACATCCCCCTCCCTCTTACATGCCTGGATCCCGCAATTGTCAACTTTTCCTCCAGGAAAGGCTCCATATACTGAAACAGGCTGCAGTATCTATTAGTAAGAAATCAGAAATATCGTTTTGCTGCCACGAAAGAAGCGTCCTGTTAGGTAACTGTAAGCCATTGCCTACCAATAAACCAGAGAGACCACCTTAGCTCACCAGCAGTGCAGGGAACACCACCCCTGCTTGCCTGCCGAAAATGAGATCGCTAATAAACATCGACTCCTTCCAGCAGTCCAATAACGTGCAGATATTATTCGGCAGCCACACGATATACAATTTTGTAACCCGACACAACCATACGGTCAAACTTGCTACGCGGGACAGCGGCAGCGGATACAGTCTTCATCTGATGTCACTGAAATGTCATTATCCATCCTCCCAGACAATGCGGCGTCATCGGCTTGTCCGTTCGCCCACGTGGACCTGTATACAGGCGAATTGATGTCGCTACGCTACCTAATTCCAACACGTGACCTGAACTGACCAATGCAGGCACTTAGTGAGCCTCACCCGGCACACATTTAAAAATCTTTTAATATTTC
>JAOPJV010097784.1:0-10409 GCA_027122495.1 Muusoctopus longibrachus
TATAAGTAACTAGTTAATGTAAAGAAAATACAAAACAAGTCCTGAGGCGAATTAGATGTTGAATATACAAGGTATAGAGTATTGACATTGGACTCACTGTTTTAATAAGATATACACATATGTGTCTGTGTGTGTGTATGTATGTATGTATGTATATATATATGTGTGTGTGTGTGTGTGTGTGTGCGTGTCTGTGTGTGTGTGTTTGCAAACAATTTCTTTAATAAACTTTAATTCATGACTCATAAAACAAAGCATGTAATATAGGCAAGTATTTTATTCAAGGAAAATAAGATAGCTCTGAGACAAATTCGATATTGAAACTTTAAGCTATTGATATTGAGTATAACTGTTTTGGCTTCTCAAAATCCATGGCAGATATTTATTTTAAATATTGTCTTTATTTTACACTTTGTGTAAAATGTGCGTTATACAAATATAGTCGAAGATAAGCATTGATAAATATTAGATAATTCAGACTTACAATATAAAGTTGACAAATTGATAAGCATGTCGTGTTAATGCAGAATTAAACTTAATTTTTAGGGATATTTTGTAATAATTAATATTTTGTTCTCTGAAATTCTCCAACCTCAGTTTGTTCATGCTATGTGCTTGCACTTTTCTACACGTTGTCGTAGTTACCCACCATATTTTCCATAAGGGGTATGCAGAATTTGTTGATTTATTTGAACTTCCCGCATATTCATCTATAAATGAAGCTGACACACATATAAAGCATAATACAGTTAGAGACAGTTATTTATATATTTAGAATGCAATGGATCCGCTCGTTGGATTATATATTTTGTTTTAAAGAAGCTTTTGTGACTTCACTGGTGGTATTTAGAAAACACCCAAGAAATACTAGATCATTGAATACATTGTGTGTATATTATAAAGGTACTGTGAAGTATTTACAGAGGTCTATGAAAGTTAGATACTGTAATCAAGTTGATTTTAATCCCGTGTCAACTGTGAAAATGATTCTGTGTGTAAATAATATTAAGTTGCGTTGCGTAACAGAGAGTAAACATGCGGATTGTTACAGTGTAGAATTTGGATTGTTTGTTTTTGATACTGGTGGGTTTATTTTGATAGGATCCAACCAGTTCTAATCACTTATTATACAGGAATAATTCACTTGACACATTGGATATATAAGTGAGTGGGGTATAGAGCACATTGTTAATAATTTATGACATCATATTTAAAGGTATTTCATCAATCAAATGAGAAAAGGATAAAAATACTATAATAATAAAAGGAGCAAATATATTCATTATAAAAATTGTAGCAAATATATATATATATATGTGTGCGTGTGTGTGTGTGTGCGTGTGTGTGTATATATATATATATTTGAATATAAAATATACAAGCAAATCGTGTATCCGCAAAAAGGTGGATTTCGATTCTTTTAACCCAGAATCTCGTCAGCATATTTACGGTGATTCAGAGGTTCTCTTTAACATTCAAATGATATATAATATTTATATTATTTATTTTGTTATAATTTTGTTTTTGTATATTTTTAATAATGTTCTCGCTATTTCGTTGTGGATATCTCATGATATACATATTGTTTTATATATTTTAGAAGAATGTCATTGTCAAAAAATGAGAGGATATTCATTATCTTAACAATGGCACAATATAACGCTGAAAGAAGAAATATATCAATATGTCAGACCCCTCTTAGCCATGTCACAACTCACGAATATTTCAAATGATTTAAAGCTACTGTCTCAATTGAAGACCTATCTGAGTATAGAAGGCCAAACAGTCTCAGTGAGACACTTATATTTGTTAACATTGATTTTCTACAAACTCCACAGGCTTCAATACGGCAGGCTTCAAAAGTGCTCTCTATCTCGTACAACTCTATTCAAAGGTTTCTGAAATGTATATAAAAAGGAAATGTTAACAAAATATATAATGAAAATTTCATATATAAGTTAAATGCTAAAGCGACTTCCGAATCACCCTGTGTATTTCGTTCTCCATTGCACCACCTTTTATGTAATTTGAAATATTACTGGCTTAATACTGTTTGGCATCGTATGTGTTTAACTCAATAAACTAAATACGCAGTTATCAATTTTATTTTTTCATTAGACGATAATTGTAAATTCGTGATTTCAGTAATTATTGCAACAATTAACTGAATTTCCATTTATCATTATTTAAACACCTTTGTAATATATGACACATTCATTTGCAAGAATTTTTTAATTGGAAGGAATTTATATTTTATTTCTATTACGTTTATTTTATAATTTAAAAAGAAGACACGACGAGTGATCATTTTTATTTATGTCCTGTAAACTCATTAAAAAATGAAATTATTGTTTTTATCATTAAGAAAATAATACATTTATATTGATTAATACAATCTTTATTGATTACTCTTAATTAGTGGTTCGATACAAGAAAAAAATATTCAAGGATTATCTAGTCGGCTCGTTTTCACTAATAGTTGATATATATTTATTCTTTGTTCTTCTCTCAGCATAACTAATTTCTACAGAATACATACAGTGTGAGGAAGTAGTTGTTGCTAGCAAACCCCGGATCAGCCGCAATGGAGGAGACCTATGACCAAATAGATTTCATCCGTGACTATTTCGTATTTTTGGAGTATATAGGATTACATGACGTAATATATATTTGCCATTTGATGACGGTGGCTGTAGTTGGAGGGAGATTTCGAGTGAGCAGGAATAGGATCCTTCGTCGGTTGGAAGTAGTCTTCCCTATAGTTACACCCAACATGTGTGAAATCGAAGGAGTTCAGCTGTTCTAGTTGTTATTTAGATTCACCTCAGTTCTGGTCGATCAGAGCTATGATCAAAGATGTTCCAAACATGATCTTATTTGTTTTTTTCCATCTAAGAGTACATTGTACAATATATCATTCTGGTTTCAAGACGCTGTGATTTAAGGTAGACTTACTGCTATTACTAGACAGTCGATATATCATATAAAGTCTCCCTCGTTGACTTGTGGAGAAGATCTGTTGTGGTTGATGACAGAAATATCGTGCAGTTTATTTAACACAGAAGATAATTAGATATGCTGGTGTTACTGTGAGGATTGTAAATTTCCAATGTTTCGGGTAGGGTCTGTGTGATAGAAGGATGAGGGCAATTTGGAAGCATAGTCTCTCAATAGAAAATTAAGAAATGTGTAACACATGGAACGTGGATGGTGAGCAAATAAAGTGTAATAGTAGTGGAATAGAGGAGCAGAAAAAAAGAAAAGAGAACATGCAAAAATTGGAAGATCATGGTAATGAAATATATGAGAGATGTTAGTACGAAACGAAACATGATTATAGCTTCTGAGTTGATTATAGATTATAATATTAGATTACTGATGCCTTGAGTTGCGAAATAAATTTCCGTGCAGTAAATATCTATAGTATACGTAGAACCAACGCCATAGTTATAGAGTGTGTTATAAATTATAATCCGTTCGCAATCAATAATCTTGGCGTTGTGAAAATGCCTTGCTGTATCTGTTCCGGTTTTCTGCGTTTCTGCTCTGAGTTCAAATCCCGCCATCGTCAGCTGTGCCTTTCATCGTTTTCGGATCGATAAAATAAAGTGCCAGTCTAGGGTGGTGAATACGTGCAATCATTAAAGCGTTGGACGAGATGCATTGCTGTATTTGCTCCGGCTCTTTGCGTTCTGAGTTCTTGGGTGGTAGATTTAATATGTCACCAGGTTTAATGCGTTCATCTTGTTTGTCCTTGGGTAATTTTAGCTGGGTTCATTATGTTGCAATCTTGCAGGCCAGGTAAACGGTTTGAGGATGGCTTCCTCACATCCCGACACCACTCTCTTAGGCTCCCCAAAAATATAAAAGGTCGTGAGCGTTGCCCTTCCCTCCCTGATGAAAAGTAAACAAAAATATCACTAAAAAAGTGAAACAGTGGAATCCAAGAACACTAGTGTTAGTCTGCGTTGGTAAATAGTAAGTACAAACGGTTCCTAAAGTGGAATAAGTTAGTATGCTGTGAGGAAAATGAGAATTATTAAGATTCGAGCAGGTCTCTCTATGAGAGGAGTGTGTAATTACTAATAAAGGACCCTGCCCGAAATATATGATTTTTTTCCTCTTCCGCGTGAGGTTTTCTATGTAATATGAATAAATGCAACATTTCTATGGATGGATGGAATTAGTTTATTAGGCGAATGATAGAAAGAAGAAAACATGATAATAAATCAGACATTATATGGACAGTAGACCAGACAGATTTAATGTTTTCATTTTCGTGTATAATCCCAGTATTATTTCGTAAATTTCTTGCCAACAAAACCAATTATAAAATATGAAATAATGGTATCAAAAGATTGACAAATAAATGTGTCAAGTAATTTTATTAGAAACGCAATGAAACATTGAAAAGACAGCGGAAATTAAGAAAGAATAGGTATTAGAGAGACTTGAATAAAAATAAAAAAAAGCTGATGTAAATGGAAATATACAAAAAAAGTCTCCTGTATTAGAATGGGATTAAGGAAGTAGATGACAAATCTTCAGGAGAATATTAGAAATGGCACTGATATATTAATAAAAGTAAAATCAAATATACTACATCTCTAACGTTATGAGGATTATATTGACAAAAAGTATAAATTGAAGTAAAATAAAAAGGAAAATAATACATCTTCATAATTACATTTCTGTTTTGTTCTTGGCACAAATATTGACGAAAGTAAATACAAAGACGGATATTGTGGATAAGTTATTTAAGAAAGCTAATGGAACACACCACGATGTAAGATTATTAACAATAAAAAGAAAAAAAATTGAAAATCTGTTGAGCACCATATGTTAACAACATCCCAGCTATGAGAGTTTTTTTTTTCTTTCAATGGAAAAAGAATACGTTTTCGAGTTTTTTTAATCATCAATTAAGAAAACTCCTGAAGATTATATTTTTTCCGAAAAGATTTCCCTGTCCAATTTGTTATGTGTGATAGAATGTATTGATTGCAATTTGTAGTTATGTTCATAATCCATACGATCGGCGTGCAGTTTGCGTCTACCCAATTTCATTCACAATGCTTGTGTCTACAAGAAGCTATTGTAAATGACACTTGCTCAAGACTTCATTTAGTGGTAACGAACCTGGGATCTCATAGTCGTCAAACGAACGTATTAATCAATCGGGCACGCCTGAATCAAATACCCAGTTAGAATCCTGCTAAACATAGTTCATAAATGTAACCAATATATAAACCCAATGTTTATATTGGATGAGATAAACTTGTCAGAGCTATTATAAGGAGAGGAGAATTATCCCAGTTGTAAACTAAAGATTTAAGAATAAATTGGAAGTTAAATGAATTGAGGAGCTTAGAGAGAACAACCAGGAAACAACTCACAATTTTCTGAAGACACCACCAGAAACTAATATAGATAGGATATGTCAACGTCACACACAGGCTGGATGGATGTGATACAAGTAGAGAACTACTACAAATTAACAAGAGTGTGACTAGATAAAAGCTTAGAAGCAAGCGAAGTGTAAGTCATTAGTGTAATAAGAAGACATGAAGGAAACCAAAGAACACATCCTCTACATATAGGAAAACAATTAAGAACAAACTAGAAGTTAATTACGCCAAAGAAAAATGTTTATATAAGGACAAAACAAAGAGGGATGATTTTAGCTGCACAAAACTAATACCTAGCTAGGAATACTTACAAAAGTACAATCATGAAACAATGCTAAGATCAACTTCAGAAAATATAACCAGTACAATGACACAAAAGACCACATAATGTATGGCTTCCCAACCAATCCTTACCAAGTCCGAGTATATTCAAAGACATGATCGAGCCGGCAGCTATGTCAACTGGGCAATATGCTGATACTTCGACACGAAACGAGTGAGAAGTGGTATAAACATGTACTAAACAAAGTAGATGACAATGACCTGGCCACAATCATTTGGAGCATTCCTTTCCAGACTGGCAACGAGATCAAGGTAAGTTGTCTAAACATAATTATCAAGGACTGGAACGAAAATCTCAAGACACTGAGGTTACCAAAACATCCGATACGCTTTAGTCATCACGATCCTTTCTGACCAAAACTGTTCGGGTCGAGTGAAAACCAGACAGATTCTTCAGTTAAAACTAACCACCTATTTAGCAAAAGACATAGGAATGGAATTCGGAATAAAGAAGGGTGGTATACTTCTGAAAGAAAATAGGGAAGATGGTGTCAACAGATGGGATTTTGTTACCCAGCGATGAACTAATGAGTAACATTGAGGTGAATGTATATAAGTACTTAAGAATACGAGAAGTGGACAAGATCGAGAAGAATGAAATGAAAGAACTATTTGGGAAAGAATACTAGAGAATATTAAAACTGGCGTTAAAGACAAAGTTAAATGGAAGAAACATGATATTAGTGATTAACATATGGGCGGTATCAGTAATGAGGTATGGAACAACGATACTCGATTGGAATAAAGAACTCCAGACGCTGGACATAAAGTTGTGGCAATTGATGACAATGCTTGGGGCATTACATCCGGTAAGTGAAATTCATATGCTTTATCTGTCAAAGAAAACTGAAATATGATTGATAAGCTACAATGAGGGTTTAATAAGTGAAAAAGAACAATCTGAGATGGTGCATAGCAAATAGTTGCGAACCGCTGTTGGTTGGTGTAAAAGTCCCTAGAGTGATTAAGACTGCAGCTTGCCTTGATAAGGACAAATATAAGACGATCAGAATAGAGGCAAAATAGATTTTGTTGGAATTAAAATGTTATGTATGGACAGCTATTCAGAGATATGAGTAACGCTGTGGATAAGCAAGGTCCATGGAAGTGGATAGGAAAATCGGACCTAAAGGTTTGAACTGAAGTGTTAATCTGTGCAGCACAAGAAGAATCACTCAGAAGAACGTGTGTGAAATGTCATGTCAATAAGAATATTGAATTACCATTATGCAGATTCTGTGGAGAAAAAGATATAAGCATTAGCCACATAGTGGGAGAATGCAGTAAGGACAGAGAGGATAAAAAAGAAGTTACGACAATATTGCACGCATTGTTCATTGGAAAGGATGTGAAAAATATAATTTGAACAGAGCTGAGATCTTTTAAGAAATCCATCCTAATGCAGTGAAAGAAAAGAAACAAGTTACATTTTGGGATTTCGACATTTGATTTGATGTAGTGATAGAGCTAATAAGAGCAGCCATTTTGTCGGCTACAAAAGGAATGACACTTCACAATAATTGACATAGCATCTCCATCTGATAACAAAGGGGGTGAGAAAGAACAAGAAAAGATTGGGTAATACCAAGACCTGAAAAGAGAAGTTGCAAGGATGTAGAACATGAAATAAGGTGAAATTGTGCCAATGATAGTGGGCGCCAGTGGTACAATCAGGAACAAAATGAAATCATGGATGAAGAAGATTGGGATCAAAGTTCGAATAGAATTACTACCGAAAACGCATTACTAGGAACCACAATGATCCTAAGGAAGGTGCTCGAAAATTGAGCTGATGAAAATATCCCAAGGGACCATTTTAGAGTCATAATTGGAAAGGATATTTACTCAACTTCGGTTTATAAAAACGACATAAGGCATGTATGCAATATTGATGATAATAATTTCCTTTATTTAGCCACTGAAGGGCAATTACATTCATCATCATCGTTCATACATACAAATTATGAAACGTTCAAACTAGGGTTTTACAAAAAGGGTGGGATGGGTCAAGTTATAAAACAACGAGGGAAAGGGTGAAAGACTCCATGCAATGATTGGGGACGAGTTAGAAACTTTATCAAAAAAAATATACAAATAATTACATAGAATAATAAACATTTTGTATAATAACACAATAATTAAAAGAATGTATTTTTTTAAAGTTGCATACATAACATTTAAGGTTTCCAACCACACACAGTTGAGAACCAACTCTTAGGTCGGGTCAGAGTACTCACACTTCCACTCACCTGCCAATGATCGTATGGTGCACCCAGAGTTGCACGTTAACATCTCTTGTGTGGGATGGGGTAACAAAACCTCCCACATCCTCTGGATAATTTAGCTTTAGCTGGTGATAAAACATTGTTATTATTTTTACTAAGTGTCTGTCGTTCGAGGATTTTCTATACTCTAGTCCTATTTGTTTCTCAGAGAGCAGTACATCTAGAGAGTATCCCTCGCACTACAAATACTCAAATTCCTCTATGAAGTCCTTGTTTGTTTTCGGACGATTATGAAATCTGTGTTGTCTATGATGTCATCATCATCATCGTCGTCATCGTTCTGAGAAAGTGGATGCTCCTAACAGTGTGCGCTACCCTTCACAGGATATGGTTGCCTCTTAACAAGAGAGGGGCTCTTCTTCAATGGAGTCGATTCCCTTTCATAGGACATGTTTTCCTCCAAGCCGGAGAGGGTCTTCTCTTCACGGGAGGTGTGCCCCTCTTCACACTTTTATTGCATCGATAATTGAGTTTTGGTGGGGCTATTTTTTTCCTTTTTATGCGGTGGTCTGCCTGTTTTACTCCTCTTCAATCTGGTCCCCATCCTTATAAGAGAATTGGCGGGTACTCTTGTGAGGGGAGGGGTTTCAGTGTCGTCTGCCTTCCGCTGCTGTTGTTGCTGCTGTGTAACATTCTCTCCTTCCATTTCATCCTCTGTGCTGGTTGTCGGTGACGTCTGAAAATGAAAACAAGGGCATTTTGTCTGAATTCATTAGTGTTGAACGCGGTATCACCTGACGAATAAGAACCTCTGTGTTTTGTTTCTGTTACTGCTGCTTCCCCCCCCCATCATTCTGGGCAGAAAGCCGTTAAATGAATGTTACTGCTTCTTAAGCTGGGATTTCTTAAGGTTTTCCTTTCACCACCTCTATACTGTACCGCTCTGGGAATATTTTGTGGTTTTGTAAGGTCATGAAAACTTGTATATCCTTGGTAAACCCACCCGACATCATATCAGCAAAGGGTACGTCAGAGTTGACCATCTTCCCATATCGTGCAACATATTAATCACTAACCAAGAGTCACAGTCGTTACCGATGTCTTTGAAGGTGACTCTTGTATTTTTCCGTCCCAAATATTGTGGGAACAGTTCATGGTCAACTGTGTCTCGTACTATCTCGGTTTGAACTTTCGCCTCAGCTTTGAAAATTACACATATTGTTCCATATCCCCTACCTCTCTTAATGAAGGAAATTTCATGCCATGTGTCTGTAAGGGCTGCCTCCCGCTGTTCTTTCGAGGACACGAGAAAAGCTCACGTGTCCTTGGCGAGGCACAGGTAGGGTATTTTCTTTTCTTGTGTGCCTGGGTAACAGATTCGGCTACCGAGGTGCTCGATTTCCGTTACATAATGTTACCAAGCATTTGTCCTCTCTATGAACGGATTCATTGCAGGGAACCTTTTGTTCAAAAGTGCTTTTGCAAACGAAGGAGTTTTGGCCACATTCAAAATATTTTTCGTTAGCCATAGTATATGTGTAAATGTCATTGTTGTTCTTGTTCTTGATCTTGTTGCAAAACGTGTTTGTGTTGTGACTCTTTTGTGTGAAATGTTTTTTTTTCATTTTCTGCAGTTGGCATCTATGTATAATGAATAATGTTTGTTTTGGATTTTCTTTGTTTTGGTTTGGGAGCTGTTTAGTTATGTTCGTTAATATCCCTTCGGGGTGGGAGAGTGACCGTATGGCGAGACGCCATTCTTAGCTAGAATGTTTTAACTGTGTAAAACAATATTTAAAACCCACCTTTTCTGTCATAACCATAACGAAGTATGACTTCCAATAAATTCAGTAAACGTTCGAGTAGCCGCAGCCATGGCCTTCAACTCAAGGGTCTGATGTTGTTGCTGATGCCCCTACTACCTTCTGTCACCCTCTATTTCCTTCCGCTTTTCTTCTTCTTCTGGGCAGAATGTCCCCAATTGGCTTTTAACACCATGTGTGTAAGCTGGGCCTTCTGCCCCGCACCCTCAACCTTTATTGAGATTATCTACACTCTCTCAATGGGAAACACCTTTGAGACAGCCTTGTGGTCTTCGGGGACCATTAGATCTCACCCGACCACATGTTGCTGCTGGTTACCCCTGCCTTAGCAATGCCGTGCTGTTGCACAGAGCTGATGACAAGCTAAGAATCAACGTCCGCGTAAATAGCTTAGTCTGTGATCCTAATGTTTCTGAGACTCGTGTGCTGTTCAACTAACCTGTGGGAAGGCGTGTGACGCACCAGCTTTACTTATCTTGTTACCTTTCTTCGGTGTTAACAACGAGGCACACATTTTCATATACCCTACCCCGTTTGATGGTGCACAAATCTTGCTACATACCAACCAGGGACCCCCTAAATTTGAAAGCACATGGAAGCCCCTTCTATTT
>JAOPJV010098777.1:0-5000 GCA_027122495.1 Muusoctopus longibrachus
AATCGGTAAATCGTGAATATCGGTTGAATTTCGTGAATTTGTAGATTCTTATGAATTTTGACTGATTGCTGAATTTGTTGAATTTCATTTGTTTATATCTAACTGGTGAATTTCGTCTAACTGGGTGGATTATCGAATTGGTGAATTAAGTCTAGTTAGTGGATTTCTAGAATTTCGTCTAATTGATGGATTCAGGGGTGATATCATCCTGATTTACATCTAATCGCTGAATTTGGATAATTTGGTGGATTACGTCTACTTTTATTGAATTCGCTTGATTGGTGAGCTTGGTGAATTACGTCTAACTGGTGATTTTCGTTTAATCGGTGATGTGGTGAATATCGATAAATTACCGAATAAGGTGTAATTTGTAAATAGTGAATGTGGTGTAATTGGTGAACTTTATAAATTTGGTGTATTTCAGTAATTTCCTATAATTGGTGAATTTGGTGAATTTGATGAATTCGGGATTCGAAATTCGAGAATTTGTGGATTTGGTTAATTTCATGAATTTGATGAATTTAATAAATTTGGTAAATTTTAATCGGTGTATTACAGGAATTTCTTGACTACCGTCCGATTGCTGATTTTATTGAATTCAATAAATTACTGAATTTCGGTGAATTCTGCCAAATTGAGGTATCTACCAAATTGGCAGAAATCGGCGGCAATGGGCGGCGGCGCGGCCGGCACTCCGACGGGCAAAGCAGCAGGTCGAGGCCGAGGGTCAGTGTAAACGAATGATCGGCAAGCGCGCACGCACGGCGGAGGGAGGTGCGGCGGATGCACGAGCGGATGACCAGGAGGCGGTAGCGAGCGGCAGTAGCGAACAACGGCGACGAGGACGAGGACAACGACGCTGAGCGCAGGCGTATTACGCCTCGACGGCGGTGTGGCGTACCTTACGCCTCGACTGCGGCGTGACGTAGCTTAAGCCCCGACGGCGGCGTAGCGTAGCTTACACCTCGGTGCCTACAACTCGGCAGCTGCCAGCAGCTCGATTAATGCTGCCTGGCTTGCTGCAATCGCCCCTTATAGTCTGGCAGTGCGACGCTTACCGTCGACGTGACATTTCTACCGCCGCCGAGGTGTAACGTACGCCTCGAAGCCGGGCACGGAGTGGCGGCCGTTCAAGGGAGCTAGGCGTCACACTTTTCCGACGAAGAAAGCGGCCAACCGGTCGACAAGCGCTGAAAACGGCGTGTTCATAAAACCGGACATCTCGCGGGCCCTGCCAGGAACCCGTTAAAACGATGCGATGTCAGAAAACCGGACTTCTCTTCGCTTGCGCCACAACGGTGGTTTTGTGTATCTTAAGCCTCGACGGCGGTTTCATGTATCTTACTCCTCGACGGCGGTTTCGATTGCGCTTCGACGGCGGTTACGCGTAGCTTACGCCTCGACGGCGGTGTAGCATAGCTTACGCCTCGACGGCGTTGTAGCGTAGTTTACGCCTCCGCGGCGGTTACGCTTAGCTTACGCCTCGGCGGCGGTGTGGTGTAGCTTACGTAACAACAACTTACGTAACAACAACCCAACTCGCCCCGGTATAACACACGGACACACACTCAACGGCGGTGTAGCGTAGCTTAGGCCACGACGGTGGCGTATCGTAGCTTACGCCTCGACGTCGGCGTGGCGTAGCCTACGCCTCGACGACGGCGTGGCGTAGCCTACGCCTCGACGGCGGTGTAGCGTAGCTTGCGCCTCAACGGCAGCGTAGCGTAGCTTACGCATCGACGACGGTGTAGCGTAGCTTACGCCTCGATGGCGGCGTAGCGTAGCTTGCGACTCGACGGCTCGGCGCCTTGCCTTGTCGCCGTAACAACAACTCAATTCGCCCCGAATCAGAACCCGGTATAACACACGGACACACACTCGGCTGGTACTGTCGACTTAACCGGCCACTTACGAACTCGACGACGCCTCGCTGCCTTGTCGCCGTAACAACAACTCAACTCAAGACGGACACACAGACATACACAATCGGCTGTTGCCGCCGCCGCCACCGACTACGACCTGTCACTTACGCTGGCTTCATCGTGTAGCTTACAATTCGGCAGCTGCAAGCGCAGATCGACTAATGGCTGCTGGCTGCTGGCTTGCTACCATCGCCCCTTAATATAGTCTAGACCTCCTGGCAGTGCGACGCTCACCGTGGACGTGACATTTCTACCGCCGCCGAGGCGTAACGTACGCCTCGAAGCCGGGCACGAAGTGACGGCCGTTCATGGGAGCTAGGCGTCACACTTTGCCGACGAAGAAAGCACTGAAAATGGCATGTTCATAAAACCGGTCATCTCGCATGTTCATAAAACCGGTCATCTCCTTTTAGCCTGGAACTCGCTAAAACGATGCGATGTCAGAAAACCGGATGCCTACGCCTCTGTGGCGGTGGCTTCTCTTCGCTTGCGCCTCTACGGCGGTTTCGCGTATCTTACGCCTTGACGGCCGTTTCATGTATCTTACTCCTCGACGGCGGTCTCGCGTAGACTCGGCGGCGGTAGCTGCTTCTCTTCGATTGCGCTTACGCCTCGACGGCGTTGTAGCGTAGTTTACGCCTCCCTGGCGGTTACGCGTAGCTTACGTCTCGGCGGCAGTGTGTTGTAGCTTACGTAACAACAACTTACGTAACAACAACTCAACTCTAACCGGGCCACTTACGAACTTGACGACGCCTCGCTGCCTTGTCGCCGTAACAACAACTCAACACGCCCCGAATCAGAACCCGGTATAACACACATACACACACACTCGACGGCGGTGTAGCGTAGCTTACGCCTCGACGGCGGCGTAGCGTAGGTTGCACATCGACGGCGGTGTAGCGTAGCTTACGCATCGATGGCGGCGTAGCGTAGCTTGCGACTCGTTGGCGTCGTAGCATGGCTTGCCTTGTTACCGTAACAACAACTCAACTCGCCCCGAATCAGAAACCGGTATAACACACGGACACACACACTCGACTGTGGCGTAGCGTAGGCCTCGACGGCGGCCTAGCGTAGATTGCGCATCGACGGCGGCGTAGCGTAGCTTACGCTTCGATGGCGGCGTAGCGTAGCCTACGCATCGACGACGGTGTGGCTTAGCCTACGCCTCGACGGCGGTGTACCGTAGCTTACGCCTGAACGGCGGCGTAGCGTAGCTTACGCATCGACGGTGGCGCAGCATAGCTTACGCCTCGATGGCGGCGTAGCGTGGCTTACGTCTCGATGGCTCGGCGCCTTGCCTTGTCGCCGTAACAACAACTCAACTCGCCTCGAATCAGAACCCGGTATAACACACGGACACACAGACGCGGCTGCTGCTGCCGACTAACCGGCCACTAAAGAACTCGATGCCTCAACGGCTCGGTGCCTTGCCTTGTCGCCGTAACAACTCAACTCGTCCTATATCGGAACCCGGTATTACACACGGACACACACACTCGGCTGCTGCTTACGCCGATTAACCGGCCACTAAAGAACTCGATGCCTCGACGGCTCGGTGCCTTGACTTGTCGCCGTAACAACAAGTCAACTCACCCCGAATCTGAACCCGGTATAACACACGGTCACACACACTCGGCTGCCGCTGCTTCCAACTAAGCGGCCACTTACGAACTCGACGCCTCGACGGCTCGGTGCCTTACCTTGTCGCCGTAACAACAATTCAACTCGCCCCGAATCAGAACCCTGTATAACACACGGACACACACACTCGGCTGCTGCTGCACCGATTAACCGGCCACTTACGAACTGGACGCCTCGACGGCTGAGTGCCTTGCCTTGTCGCTGTAACAACAACTCAATTCGCCCCGAATCAGAACCTGGTATAACACACGGACAGACACACTCGGCTGCTGCTGCCGCCGACTAACCGGACACTTACGAACTCGACGCCTCAACGGCTCAGTGCCTTGCCTTTTCGCCGTAACAACAACAACTCAACTCGCACCGAATCAGAACCCGGTATAACACACGGACACACACACTCGGCTGCTGCTGCCACCGACTAACCGGCTACTTACGAACTCGACGACTCGGTCCCTTGCCTTGTCGCCGTAACAACAACTCAACTCGCTCCGAATCAGAACCCGGTATAACACACGGACACACACATTCGCGGCGGTGTAGTGTAGCTTACGCCTCAACGGCGGCGTTGCGTAGTTTATGCCTCTACGGCGGCGTAGCGTAGCTTACGCTTCGATGGCGGTGTAGCGTAGCTTACGCCTCGATGGCCGTAACAACAACTCAACTCGCCCCGAATCAGAACCCGGTATAACACACGGACACACACACTCGCGGTGGTGTAGTGTAGCTTAAGTCTCGACGGCGGCGTAGCGTAGATTACGCCTCGACGATGGCGTAGCGTAGCTTACGCCTCGATGGCAGTGTAGCGTAGCTTACGTCTCGATGGCGGCGTAGCGTAGTTTGCGCTTCAACGGCGGCGTATTGTAGCTTACGCCTTGACGGCGTCGTAGCGTGGCTTGCCTTGTCGCCGTAACCACAACTCAACTCGCCCCGAATCAGAACCCGGTATAACACACGGACACACACACTTGGCACCTGCTGCCGATGTCTAACCGGCCACTTACGAACTCGACGCCTCGACTGCTCAGTGCCTTACCTTGTCGCCGTAAGAACAACTCAACTCGCCCCGAATCAGACCCCGGACACACACACTCGAATCAGACCCAGGGACACACACTCGAATCAGACCCAGGGACACACACACTCGGCTTCTGCTGCCGCCGCCGACTAACCGGCCACTTACGAACTCGACTCCTCGACGGCTCGGTGCCTTGCCTTGTCGCCGTAACAACAACTCAACTCGGTATAGCGGTGGCGGCTTCGCTTTTCTTGCGCCTCGACGGCGGTGTAGCGTAGCTCACGCCTCGACGGCGGCGTGGCGTAGCTTACGCCTTGACGGTGGTGTAGTGTGGCTTACGGTTCGACGGGGGCGTAGCGTAGCTTACGCCTCGACGGCGGTGTGGCGTAGCTTACGCTTTGACGGTGGTTTAG
>JAOPJV010100689.1:0-10399 GCA_027122495.1 Muusoctopus longibrachus
ATACATACATACATACATACATACATACATACATACATACATACATACATACATGTACATACATACACACATTTACATAAATACATACACACATGTATGCATATATATGTAGTGACCCTAATGCAACACGATGAAGTTTTAGCCGTTCATCGTTTTTCACCGGTTTATTGGACCAATGAGAAAGCAGTACCTCTCAGTCATGCACTGACTGTATAAACGGAACTCAATGTTATTATCTCACTTTCTTCAGACAGAACTCAACCAGACCAAGAAATCGGTGGAATCGCTCGTCGTCTACTCTTGTTTCAGCTAGTCTTAATACAGGCCACGTTTCAGTTGAACCAGACATCCCTTTGCCGTATCTATATTCCGCCAGGGTACAGACTACGTATGTTGATTCTCTTTATGTTATCTCAACATTTTCTGTTCACACTACACATGTGACCCAAAATAAGCTGTTTTCCCCGAACATATGAATTACACCACTCATTTTCCAAACGCTTTCATATGCACAACACTACTTCTACAATACGTGTCAACTCATATCATGTTTTTATGAATGCTGGAATCAAAAGTTATTACTTTTCTCTGTGTGAATCACTGTCTCATTCAAATCTGTACTTTACGAACATTTGGAAGTAAACACGTGCTGTTTAACCACATTGAATGATCATACCACCTAGGCCGGTAGAGTCTACCTTTTGGTGGTACCTAGGAAATAAAAGAGAACTTATATTACTCTTTTGCTGTTTTACTTGTTTCAGTCATTTGACTGCGGTCATGCTGGAGCACTGCCTTGGAGAGTGTTAGATTGACTCCAGTACTTCTGGTACTTATTCTATCGGTCTCTATTGCTGAACCGCTAAGTTACGGTACATAAACAAATATGACAGACATGGAGACAAACACAAACACACAGATGTACACACACACATATACATATATATATATATATGACAGGCTTTTGCACAGTTTCTGTCTACCAAATTTACTCACAAGGCATTGGTTAGCCCGAGGTTATAGTAGAAGACACTTGTCCAAGGTGCCACACAGTGGGACTGAACCTGAAAGCATGTGGCTGTGAAGCAAACTTCTTAACCACACAGCCATGCCTGTGCCTATTATATATATACTTTATTGTTGATTTCTCTCGCTTCTATATTTTCTACATGTCATTTTTATGACAGTAGGGTGTGATTTGAGGGAAATTTGGCTGCCATTTCTAGCAGGTCGAGTAACCACGTAGATGCTCCCTCGCTGGAACAGTTGTTGTTGTTTAGCCCCAAGTCAACACTGAATGAGCAAACCTATGAGGGAAGACACTCCAGTTGTGATAATCCTGTCTTTATTTCAGATAGAGTGTATTCAGGACTACATCATCCAGTAAGTCCTTTCCTTGTTAGGATGGTAGGGTGTGATTTGAGGGGGATTTAGCTGCTATTCCTAGCAGGTCGAGTGACTGTGTAGGGGCTTCACAGTTGTTTTCACAGCTGTATATTCTTCATACAGCAACCACACATCTATGAAGTAGGGTGTGGAACTTGTCTGTTGATTAACAAGCCGAAGCAAAACAGAGTTATGTCCCTTACCTAACACGCCAGCACTGGTTGTGGTAAAATTTGAATACATGAACTTATATATAATCAGCCCCATTAACCTCAAAGACATTGACTCCCTAATATGAGGCAGTTCTTCACATTACGACCATTTTATATAAATAAGACTATAAGAATAAAAATAAATACACAATACAAACTGAAACCAGAAAAAGAATAAAAGAAGATACACATGCAGGATTTCTTTTTTTCGTTGTCCATACAAGATATATTATCCTTGTTAATGAAACTGCTAAATACTAACAAGTGTTATTAATTAATTTACATAGTTATAGAAGCAGAATGCTTCATGGTCCCGGTGGACAGAATGGCGAATGTATTACCCCGAAGGACGGCGAGGGAAATGCGCTGAAAGAGCCAGTCCATCTTGCAGGGCTCATCCTTGCGGATGGCTATCCCCATCCCGATTGAAGTGAGTAGGAGGTGGTTCAGGGGGGCCCAGGATGCCAGATGTTTCCACCACTATGGGTTCGACGAGAAACCTATCTGAGAGCAGCCGACACTTCGTCAGCTTGCGATCTTCAGCCTGTCGGGCGATGAAGCTTCGGCCTGACACTGATTTCGCCAGGTTGCCGCTGGAGTAAATATCGCAGCAGGTCGCGTCCCAGATAAGGGACTTACCAAGTAGTTACAGTTCGTAGATAGAAGAGTCCTGCCAGGTAGTTTTTCTTTTCTTTAACCGATTAGAAAAACAAAGAGTTACTTCTAGTACTGTTTCTACTGGCTTATTTTGAGAAGTACATTCTTGACTGTTATCAGAGATTTTCTGATATTGACATTGTTCATCATTCGTTGGATGATTTATGCTGGGATTCTCTGAGGTATTTGAGCCACAAAAAGTTTGAAAATTAAAAAGGAATATTGCCGAAACTTTAAGTGAAGCTTTATTTGGACTTGATTATATTTGATTTGAGTTGGCAGTAGTCCAGATCAGTTATTGTATTTAGTCGTGTTTTCTTCCGGATACAGGAATGTATTTTCGTTAGAATTACGTAGAGTAATTCTTCCAGAACCATCTACTCTTATATATTAATCAAATTGGGAATTTGGTCTAAATCGATTTTATAATATGACTTTATACCTCCAACAATAAGTGGTAGAAATTATTTGGTATTTGTTCCAAAAGTTGTTCAACCATTTTCATGTGCTGATTGCGAAGAGATTCTTCTCTTGCAGATATTGTTTCCTGCCATGTCATACGAGGTTGGTATTTGCCAAGTAATATAGGTATGAAATTCTTTATTGGATGTCCAAATAGGTACATCACTGGTGGTTTGGTGTTTATATCTGGTGTGTTGCGATATTGAAGCATAGCGATTTAGAAGGCAGTTCACCACTTGGTCCATTGTGTCAGTGATAAGATGTTTTACTGTTTTCACTGCCAACCCAACACGGCAGTTGCTGTGTGGGAAAGCAACTAATGAAAGGTGATGATGAACACGCCAAGTTTTAAGGATGTCTTTTGTTGACGAGGCTGTGAATTCTGGTCAACCATCACATGAGAATTCGTCAGGTATTCCAGAAGTGCAACGTGAAACTGAATGTATATCAAGATAAGTTTGAAGTATGTGCAGTTTTGATTGTAAGGGTCTGTTTGTTGCAAAATCTTCATTCAAAGTTCTCGAAAGGCGGTCGAAGTTTAAGATAAACGATTATAATTCCTTGTTAAACTTTTGCTTGTCTAAACCTAATTTTTGCTTGTCTAAACCTAGACTGCAGATGTTTGTCAGTGCTTCTGGTGGCAAACCATCTTCCTTGAGTTCTTCGAAACGGCGTGGATAAAAACATGCTGTCTTTTACAGTTTCACAGTTGTTAGAAAATCATTCACCAATACTTATGAAGATTTAGTCGATCACTCGATGAAACACTTCCACCATGTAGAGATCCACTGGATTATCAATCCTTATTGAATTTACTAGGCATTCGATTCTTTCCTGGTGTTCTTATTTTCCTGAATTCACACTGTTTTGCAAAATCACTTTCTTCATCATCGAACATCTGATTCGCTACTTCAATGAAATTTCTTGTTTTAATGATGTTTTCAAAGTTTAGATGTTTTAATACCTCTTTCACATTTTCTACCATATTCCATCACTAAGATAATCTAGGCCTCCAGTTTGAAACTATTCCGAAGCCGATATCAGGGTACTGTACACCTGCAATAGCAAAAAAGTTAGATGAGTATCAAATACACACCTTTATCAATAAGTGAATTGGCTCCAAACGTGACTTTGGCATCAAATTTGAGAGATTTAACAATCCAAAGCAAGACAGTGATCAAAAGTAGGACAATTCAGGCTGTGGTGATTTAAAATTGCCAAAATTATGTTCAAGGGCCGCGTGTTTAGTTCCATCTCTCCAACGGGTTTCTCCAATATTCTGCAAGCGTTTCAGTTTGGCCGATCCAATCATCTTCTTTTAAGCAACTTCTGTCTAGATGTTCATTTTCTTGCATGATTGCGAAAAGAATATCACCGTTTAGTATTGTAGTCCTATCAAGATGTTGATCGGCAGAATATTTTGAACCAGTTTTTTGCTGTCAAAGTAAAAACATGAACATAACACCAATCATGCTTCAGTAAGCAAGAAAAATTTAGAAATAAATCTTTTTCTAAGCGAACAGATCTACTAATAGATATTCTACCATCAAAATAGGGCACAACTTAAAGGGGCCCACTTGGAGATTTCCCGGAATCCCGGTGGCCCAGTCAGTCACTGGCGCAGATGCATTGAAATGGATATTCTGGATAGGTAAGGGAAGTAGGTGGGGCACTTGGTTGTGAGGAGACCATTCTGTTTTAATGATGGCATCCATTTCTGTGTGTTGCAATATCAGATGCTATTCCGGGCCAAAATAACTGAGGTTTCAGCACGTGATGCTATTGTTGATATGCCTTGGTGTGCTGAATGTAGTCCAGTAAGGACTCCTTGAGTGAAGGAGTTATAATAATTCAATCCTTATAAATTGCTACTCCATCAGTTGTATATAAATGATCACGGAATTGATGATACTCACTTAATTGTTTAGGCATTGAATCACGATGTTCATATATGTTTTCCTGTTTCGACAATATTTTCATCCCTATTTGTTGCAATACGTACTTTGTCCCGTGTAATGGATTGTAGGGAGTTAAATGATGAAATTGATGATAAGTTTACCTGGGTATCAACAGCATTGTCACTTGAAGCCATGCAACGAATGTCAGCTAAAGTGATTGATGAAGGCTAGACATTGGTGGACGTTTTCCTCTGTGATAGCAGATATGTCATCTTGCAAGTGCATTTTATCTGGCAGAATATTTCCTGTAGAAGAAACAGCATCTGCAGCCTGGTTTTTCATACCAGGTATATGAACCGTACGGAATTTCAAATTTCTTAAACGATTGTTTCATATATCCTCAAGTGATCTGTCACGAAAGATTTTTAGAAGGGGCTTGTGGTCAACGGCAACAATGAGATTGTGGAATCATAGGACAAAATACCCGACTTTATCGAGGGCATCAGGAACAACCAGAGATTACCCTTCTACTGGCGCATATCTTGACTCAGCTGAATGTGTAAAGCGGCTACCGATAAGAGTGATTTGCCAGCCAGTTTTACAACAGAAAGGTTCTGTTGAAATGCCACCAAAATGCTTTTGGAATATCCAGAAGCCAATTCCTTGCCAAGACCAATCTGTAACCAAACATGTATGTTTATATTGACAATTTTTTGTTTCGATTCTTGAAATAGGTTTTATAACCAATCATTCCAATGGATGGCTGCGCCCTGTTTAAGCAATCTTCGGAATGGTTGCATTTTATCGGCCGTACTGAATTTATATGAAACTTGATTAACAAGGCCGAATCATGAGCGGATACCAGTGATAGTGTTGGGTTTAGGGAAATCCATAATTGCCTGTAAGTATTTACTACACGGACTACATTGTACAGTGTTATCTCAGAACATGCAAACTCCACTTGGTATTCAGCAAAGACAAGCTTTTTGGCGTTAAGTGGTATAACCATGTTTGCCACATAAATCAAGCCGTTTGGCAGCTTGGAAGAAACTTTCCTCCAAGTTATCGACCAAGTGGGTGGACTCGTCGATGCAATTAATTTTGTTGGGTACTTCTGAAACTATCTCATCAAAGAGCCTCGAATATTCGTCACCAGAAGCAATACAACATGAGTGGTGGGCTGTGCAATATCGGTATCTACCCCACGGAGTTATGAATGTAGTGATTGTCTATCAGAATACCGTGATAGCCGTTCCAGGCATCAAATACGGTCTTCTTTTCTTCCACCTGCTACAGATTTTGCTTGATTGAAGCAATTTCATTTTCTTCTGTTGACTTCCTTGGTTTAGGTAACTTTGATCCGTGCTTACTTCAACACATTTTAGAAAAGTGATGTTCCTGGTTACAATGTGTGAATATATGTCCATAGGCTGGACCTTTATCAGTTCACTTTTGCGGTGGAGTGACTTCTATGACCTTTGTTACTACAGTAAGAGTGGCTATCTGATTAATCAAAGGATGTTTGGTCATGGGGTTCTTTTTATTAGCACTCTTTCCACACTTGTAGTTGCTGGTTGAAGCAACTCCTTGTGAAACTTTAGCTGACATTCATTGCATGACCTTTTCCAGCTATAATAAACTGTAGTACTTGTTCCAAGGACATATTGTAGACAGTGAATGCAATTGTGGTTGATATTTGGGAATTGTCAGTTAGATTAAGCAACAGTTACGCAACAAATCTACATAACGATCACACCCACTAAACATAGCATCATTTTCCAAGTCTTCGCATTATCAACGCAGTAATATCCACTAAACACAACACCATTTTCTAAGTCCTTGCATCATCAACGCAGTAACATCCACCAAACAACATCATTTTCTCAGTCTTCGGATCCTCAGCGCAGTAACATATCGTTTCAATTTTAATAAAATAAACGGGAAAGAGTTCATAGAAGGTCTCGACATTATGTAGCAAGCATTGAGACAGAACCTCTGAGAGAGATTATTAGCTCCTATAAAAACCTACACGGGTTGAACCACAAAAAGCAATAAACAGATTAGTGTTCACGAAAAGTTCCTCGGGTTTAAAGTAATAATAATAAAATGAGGGGTTACAACCGTATCTACAACATATGAGCGCAGCACTAAGCTCCTAACAATCTCCTCTTCCCAATTGCTCACCGCTGCTTGGTCCTTGCGGTACACGAGACTGGTGCAGTACATTATCTTTGCGAAGGTATGTAAGAAATGTGCCACCAAATAATTTAAAGCTGATAAGGCCGAGACTACAATACGAAAAATTGGTAGTCAAGATTAATATAAGAGACTACAATACGAAAAATTGGTAGTCAAGATTAATATGTTAGTCATGTTTTTTAAATGTTTTGGGTGAGTTTATTGATTGTGATAGAGAGACAGATGTATATTGCCGGCTAAAGGAGTGTTGAAGGATTAGACATACAAGCACTCACACATTATGTTGGTAGAGTGTTTTTCTTTCATATAAAGTTTAACATGTAATCCTTTCACGAACCACATAATAAGACACTAGTCTATTGCAAGTATTCTTCTATGAAAATTTGGTACCCATGTCACTGGTACTGTGTCATATATGTGAGCAAGACACTAAATTCTCAAAGGCCGAGTTCATTTAGGTTGTTGTGTAACCTCAGGTTAACCCTGAGCAAGCAATCCAGGCAGTCGGCTGAACGACGAGGTGTGACCCACACATCTATTTTCCCAGTTATACCATGTCTCCGTGTAGCTGAGGACCACACTGCACATTCCGACATGCAGTTAAGTATCTATGGGGTGCAGTGTAACTGGTTGGACATATTGCACTCTCTTCACTGTCCAATTTATTTCTGTATACCCGTAGATTCTGGTTATGACCATTGCAGCGGGAGCGGGTGAGGTCGGCTTGGTCAGAGCGTGTCGGTTGCTGCTCCTCTGCACTTATTGTTGGCGGTGTGCATCCCAGCAGTGTTTGGTTCCAGTGAGGCAATTGATGCCACGGTTACTTCTGTGTGTATGTGTCCCTCGTGCTTGTCCAGGCTGAATAGGAGAGATAGTGTTTTTAAGGATGTTGTAGTAATGCTCTGGGGTGTTGTATATTTGTATATGTATCTGGGTGTTTGGAGGTGGTTTATCATGTAGTGACAGGGAGTGTGGGGGTTGAAGCTTGCTGCAGCAATAAACTGTCCTCCTTACATGTTCAGGTGGTCTTTCGTTTTTAGCATTGTTTTTCGTTGTGTTTGTGGTCCTTTGGTATGTTCTGTGTACAACGTGTTATGATGCGTAGTGTGCTGTTTTGTGCTCTTCGTAGTTTAGTGTGGTTTGTTGTGGAGACATTGGGAGCCCAAGTAGGTCTAGTGTAGTCCACGATGGATATAATGTATTGTTTGTGCACCCTTCTTGGTGTTTCTTTCTGTAGGCCAAATGTGGTACTTGTTATTGCTCTAAGTATGTTTGTGCGTCGTTTTCTTTCTTTACTATGTCTTCTATGTGTGTTGTGAATGTTGTGGAGGAGCTGTATGTAACTCCTAGTATTTTTGTCCTCTGTGTGTGTGTGTGTGTGTGTGTGTGTGTGTGTGTGTGTGTGTGTGTGTGTGTGTGTGTGTAGTATGTTTATGTTGTTGAGTGTGATTGTTGGTTGTATTTAATGTTCTCTGGTGTTGCTAGTAAGAAGGGAGACAGTGGATTTGGTAGTTGCTACTTTAAATCTGTTGTGGAGCCAGATTTCTAGGTGATTAGGTAGGATTGGAGTAGTTGTGCAGCAGTGTTTGGAGAATGGAGGAAGGAAGTGAGTGTGATATCTGCGTATGAGGCTGTCTACATTTTGTGGAGGTGTGGGAAGGTCGTGTAGCTATAGACCGAAAAGTGTGGGTGAGAGGACGGATCTCTGTGATACTCCATTCGGGAAATTGCAGGTTCTGGAAATGTTCTTGTACACTACATAGGCTTGGTGGCCTGACATGTAGTTTGCTAGGCAGCATTTTGTGTTGTTTCTTTAGGTGGTGAATATTTTTTGTATGAGTGGATCGCGAGGTATGGAGTCGAAAGCTTTGCTTATGTCGAAGGTTCATGGAGGCCTTTTGTTGTTGAAGCTCATATATTTTCTATGTCAGGTTTCTGAGTAGTGTGGTTGTTGATTGTAGTAGTCTGAATCTATGTTGTGATTCGGAGAGAGGTATGTGTGGGTTATTGATGTCAAAGATTAGCCTTTCTAGAATTGTTGAGGGTGTACATAGGAGGGTGGTGGGTCTGTATGATGTTACTTCATTCGGGAATTTTTTAGGCTTTAGAAGTGTTATAGTTTTACCCAGTTTCCAAATTCTGAGAATTTGGCAGTGTTGGTACGATTACTTGTAGATGTTGGCGAGTGCAGTGATTCCTTTAGGTGCTAGATGTTTTAGGTGTATGTTTGGGATTTTGTCTGGCTCTGGGGCTTTTGAGTTTTTACAATTTCCTATTGCATTTTTAGTGTCGGAAGGGAGGAAGGGGTTAAAATTATAGTCTAGATGGAAATTGCTTATTTTTCGTCTTGTGTTCCTGTCTTCTTTGTGTGGATTTTAGTGGCTGATTTTCGATGTATGTCTGATAAGGGTGTCTGCTTGGTGTTGCAGTGGGGTGTATTGTTTGAGATTGTTATTGTGACATGAAATGTAGTGCGACCGTTGTTGTTGATGATGCTAATTACTCTACATAATGTTCTACTGTTAATTTTGTGGTTTATGTTGGATACAAATGTTTGCTAGTTTTCTGATTTTCTATGGTTAATTTTTTTTATTATTTCTTTATTTAGTTGTTTGATGCTGCTTTATTTTTTTTGTGTGAGGTTTTTGGTGTACTGTGTTTAAGAATGTCTATGGTTTTTATGAGGTTGGCTATTTCTGATGGCTAATTGGGGTTGTATTTTTTATATTGTCTTGTGGGATATGCTTTTTTAGATGCGTCTATAGTTATTTTGCTGATGCATCTATAGTTATTTTGCTGATGCGTCTATAGTTATTTTGCTGAATGCAGTGCCTATGTTAGTGATTATGGTGATGTTGAATTCTGAAAACCTTGTTTCTGTTTCTTGATAGTAGTCGTTATGTAGTACTTTTTTAAAATGTGTAAAAGTGTTTTGCTTTCTTCATTGATGCGTGAGTGTGTTATCATGATAATTGGTAGGTGGTCCGAGGAATGTTGTGGAATTGTTTGCTAAGTGGTTGTGGTACCTAGGTGTGTGGAGCAGAAGGTGAAGTCTGGGGAAGAGTTGTTAAAGTTGGCTTAGTGAAGTGTGTATGTGTGCTGGTGTGGATTGTTTAGGATGGTGGTGTTGGTGGTGATTGATCGATTATTATTATTGTGGTCTGTACCACAGTGACTGAATACTAGGTGGTAACAAGAGCAAGCATTAACCAGGACAAGTCAGTGGGCTTGCAGCTCGGCACCAGGAGAGGTAACTCCACACCGGCTTGCGTCGTGGTTCGCTGGACCGACTGTCCTGTTAAAATGCTTGAGGTCTGGTACAGATGAGATCTCCAGGTGGATAGGAACTTGGACTAGGTTACGAGCAGGGTGACTAGTCTCACACAGAAATGAGCTGAGAGGAAGCGACCTCTAAGAGATCGGGCAGAGGCGGCGAACGCATACATCGCCTTGCTCTGGTTATCATCAAACCAGAATGGAGGTCTGCTCTTTTGCTGACACCGTTAAAAGAATAGTGATAATTGATGATGATGACGATGATGATGATGATGATGTTGATGATGATGATGATGATGATGATGATGA
>JAOPJV010101675.1:0-10398 GCA_027122495.1 Muusoctopus longibrachus
TAATACCGTAGTCAACTTTGCTATTCTCCATTCAGACGTCGATAAATTTAGTACCATTGTTTGTCGTTTCGCTTAGGAAGATTACATCCTTCAACCATTCAATAACAATGTTTGGCCTTCATATAAATTTAGAAATCACTATTATTTGTTATGCTCTTTACGATTCAAGTTCAAGCCTCAATGTATTCAACTTGGGATGTCTGCCCTCTAGTTTCGACTATACCCTTCCACCAGTATTTGTGCTCTTTTGTTAGTTTAAAAATCCATACAGTATTTTTATGTCAAGGTAATAGAAGATACTGGTATAAATGTTTTGTGGCATTTAGTTCCATGTCCTTACGTTCTATTTTCAAATTCCGGCGAGTTAAGTTTAGCATTTATTATTTCACGGTCTAGAAATAAGTACAAGTGAACTATAAGGATTCACTAAAACTAAATTCATCATTTCTCCAAAATGTATACCTTTTGTGCTAAAGTTAGAAAATGATGCCAACAGAGTGATAGAATCTATAAAGATACGGATTATATTTATTGTGTTATTTAATGTGGTATTGGTTTCGGTTTTTTACGCTCTGAGTTTAAATTCCGCCGACGACAACTTTGCATTTCATCCTTTCAGAGTCAGTGAAATAAAGTACTAATCCAGAGTTCAGTATTTTTACAGGCCCTCTGCATTCTACATTCAAATCCCGCTGAGCTTAACTTTACCTTTCATCATTTCTATGTTGATAAAATAAAGTACCAACCCAGCGTGTTGGTTTGGTAGAAATATTATTGTGTCGAAAGAAATGTCCTGTGGTATTAGTTCTTGCTCTTTGAGTTCCGATTTTTTTGGGTGGTAGACTTAATACGTTGCTCAATTTAACATCAAGACCCCTCTCTGTGTGCCTTTAGCGTAGTTCATAATGTTGCAAGCATTCGTAACAGGTCTCCGATTTCAGTATAACTTATTGCCTTCTCACCAGTCCTGGAACGCCTGAGGAAAATAGGGTCACGCAACTGCCCTTTCCTCCCAGACTGAATGCTAAAAAAAAGTTTGGCTCTTGTTTTCATAGATTTCAAATTCTTCTTGGGATTATTTTGCTTTTCAATCATTCACAGTCGATAAAATAAGTACGCGTAATTTTCTGGCACAGATTGAATAGTCCATAACACTCATATGAAGACTTGAGTTTATTTTACCAGTATATATATATATTCAGAAGTCCCTTTAGAATTTAAATATATATAGAATTTATATTTTTTAATTTGTTACAATTTTGTTTCTGTATACATTTTAGACACCTTTGAAAATAGCTGTAGGCGATAGAGAGCACCTTTTAAGCTTGCCATATTGACCTCTGTGGATTCTGTTGAAAATGAATGGTAACAGAACGCTGTGCTTCAATGAGACTGTTTAGCCTTCCTTCCAGACCTAAGCAATATCTTCAACTGAGCCTGTACCTTTCAATCGCTTGAAAGCTGTGCGAATGGTGTCATGGCTAGTAGGTTTCCAATTTAATTATTGTTTAAGCATTATAGTGTACCACTCTTAGAACAATAAACATTCTCTCGCTTTTGGTAATGATATTTTTCGAAAATGTATAAAACAATATATATATCAAAAGATATTCACAACAAAATAGTAAAGATGGTATTAAAAATATATAAAAACAAAATTGTTACAAAATAAAAAAAATAAAAATTCTATATATCTATGCTAAAGTGACTTCTGAATCACCCTGTGTGTGGGTGTGTGTTTTATATTATGCTAATCTGGGGACTTTCAAATAGTTACTCTTAATGTGACGTTGGTAAGATCGAAGTCACATAATAGGTTAAAGAAACTTATTTGTTACAATTTCTATGCAAATCATGCATTAGATTTCATCTCTCGATTAAAGGGAGATAATTCTTGAGAATTAAAACATTTCCTGAGAATGCCATTCCTAACTATAACATTAAAATATACATTTAAGGCCGATAGATTGACTCAATTGTTTTTCAAGGGTCAACGACTTTTGCTGAATCTAATTATCTTGTTAGTTTCTTGTCAAGATTATCTTATGTATGTTTAGGGTTAGCGATTTGGTGCAAATTATAAAAGGGCAACCGTTTGCTTCAAGCTATCTAGCTCGATGCCCCGCTGTTCGGAGTCTAAATAATGTGTTGGTTAACATTCCGTTCTATTTCGGCAAAGTCAGTAAGATAAATTACAGTAATATACTAGGGTGACATCAATCGATAATGCACTGTTCCTTTAGGGGGAAAAATTATACCTTGACAAAAAAAGTACTTATATTTTCTGTATTAGACATTTAGTTGTATGGTTTATGGCAAAAAAACATTGTTTAATATTAAAGATTTGATCAACCTATGTGGTAGTTCTCTTGCTGGTATTTGTAAAAGATTTTTTCCAAACCAGTTAACCATATTTTCTTGTCCAAATCGGTAACAAATAACCAGATTATTTCAAATCTTAATAGATTTTTACCGGAAAATTGTTCTTGTAATAATTTTTACAAGCAACTGAATACAAACAAAAACACAATAAAAAAAAACAAAAAAAACAAACGATAAAACTTGTTCTTAATCATATTTAAAATCTGTGTATTTCTTTAATATTTATATAGAAAATTGTATTATATATATATATATCATAGAAGTAAACTTGATTTGAAAATCTAGAGAGGAACAGTTGGTGTTACTATAGCGATAGTAGCACCGAACAGTTCAGCTACGTATCTTGTAGACCAGGTTATGGAGAACCTCTCGCCTGCGGGCGAACTTTCACCGGCGTAGCGATTTCAGATTACTCCAATTTCACCTTACCTCCCGGTAACTTGAAATCGCGTTCACATTACCCCGCGGGGATGGGGGGGGGGTGAAATCGATTTCAAATTACCCCCGGGTGTAACTTAGTCGATTTCATCCTACCCCCTATGATTTCAGATTACCCCACTCAAAAGGTGTATAAATATGTTTTGTATACAAATATATTTCGTTCGCATTTAAAGTGTATAAATATATTTTGTTTTGTATATAATACATTTCGTTCGCATTTAAAGTATATAAATATATTTTGTTTTGTATAATAAATATATATTTCGTTCGCATTTAAAGTGTATAAATATATTTGTAATTACATTTTATCTTTAATAAATTCGAACTGAATTATCAGAAAGTGAAACAAACTAATGCTTCCAAATGCAAACAAAATATATATTTATACATTTCAAATACAAACGAAATATATTTATGTAAAAAGCGTTAGAATTTATCATTTTAGCGAAATCGGTTTCAAATTACCCCCGGGGGTAATCTGAAAGCGATTTCAGATAACTTGAAATTGGGGGTAACTTGAAGTCTTTACACCGGCGTCGGTAGCTAGGTCGACGTTGGCATTAATAACGACAACAACAGCAGCAATGATACAGACATATGAAAAACAACATACTTTGCCAGCGTAGCCAGGGAATCAGAGGAACTAGAATTAACAAGGATACAGGAAAAGGAGAAATAATGGGCAGATTTCGGCACTATAAGGCTAGTGCAGAAAACGGCGGAAGAGGCACAGAAACAGTCGGCACTCTTGCGATACACGTCTAGCCATAGGTTAGGGTCCTAGAAATTGGGGTGAAGAAGCATGAGTCACTGTTAGGGCATTGATGAGAAAATCGACCCATGACTGATTGTGACTTTCGTGAAACATCGCGGGGAGGTTGTGCGAGTATGAGCGACCGCAAAAATGTTGGTGACTGGTCGAGATGTAACATCAAATCCTAATGACCCCAAAACAGAATAAGCCTATCCCTAAAATATATCCCATCAAGGATTCAACCTTTAAATCATCGGTCAGACTGATGGTGCAGGGCAGAAAGCCCAAGCGCTACATGTGTGATAGCAAAAACCATCTCAGTGATTTCTGCTATTTCTAGCAGGTCGAGCGACCGCTTAGAGACTAATGAATACTACAAGAATCTATAGAGAAATAGGATATAAAACAATAAACAGATTCAATGTAACAACTGCGTTGGTTAGCATGGTTGCCTTCCATCCTATCTGTTGGAAGAGTAAAATCCAGAATCCCAGAAAACTGGTGAGGGCCTGTACCGGCAGCAATGGTAATACAATCCAAGTGAGTTTGTAGGTGTCAATAAGTTCACCACCTAACACACCAATCATCCCTTTCCTTAACTAACTAATAACACTCCGCTCTCCTGGTCAGTCTCTAACGCCAACTACCTCTCTCTCGGCCCTCCTACCTCACACCCAACATCTTCTTCCCAACATCTCTAATTCTCTGTGATTATTTCCTCATCCAGTTACTGTCCTACTTTTTAACCTATACACTCTTTTTTCACTTCCGCCAGTCATTACTTGACCACTCTGTCGAAGTACCTATATCTGAAAAGTCAGATTTTTCACTCCTCACGGTAACCAAACTTATTGACACCTACAATCTCTCGTCTGTTGGAAGCCATTGTTGTTAGAGCCATTTAGATTTGTCAAGCAAATTATCGTTTGGTAATTTTGTAAGTTCTTTCTATTTTTTTATTTCAGGGAATATGTTTTTTCTTCCATTTGCAAATCTGACGCTTTCGTCTTGTTTTTGTCACTTGTTTTGAATGTTAATTTTGGGAATGAAAAATTCGAGGACGTTTTCAATAGTTTTCAATAGTTTTCCAGTTATTGGTGGCTTTAACTGCTCTTATCCTTTCCGCAGTTGTTACATTGAATCTGTTTATTGTTTTATATCCTATTTCTCTATAGATTCTTGTAGTATTCATTTTATCCTTTTGTCTTTGTTCCAAATGTCCTTCCAATATCTACGAATCGCTCTTTCAACGGGTATGCATTCTATTCAGATGTTTTATTTTCCAGCAAAAAGTTTTTGTGTTGCTTTCTGTTTCAAGAAGTGATGTCATTTCTAGAGCCATCTGATTCATAGTGTCTTTAATAAGATATACTTGAGCTGTTAACGTTATTATTGACATTATTAGGTCGGTGGATGGCGAAATATGTAAAGCGACGGACAACATTCAATTACGTTTAAAGTCTGAGTTCAATTCCAGCCGGAGTAGACTTTACCTTTATTGCTGATTTGATTAGATAAAGTACTAATCAAGTACTGGGATCGATATAATCAACTGTCCCCTTCCTCCAAAGTTGGGGCCTTATGCCTATGTTAGAAATTATTATTATTATTAGTAGCAGTATTAATAGTAGCAACGGTAGTCTTAGTAACAGTCGTATTTCGCAAGTATACTTGTCTACTGCATAACTTCTGCTTGTCTACTGCGATATTGATTTTATAACGGGTGTTGCCACGTTCACAAGAAATATTTCGATTGGTCACGCCCTAATCTTATTGTAGAACATATAATAAACACCGATCTACCGATTCTGCCTTCAACCGCCTTCATAATATTAGTAATAAGGTTCGCACAAGACCATGAGTGTTTTGTGAGGAGGGGTACAATCGATAATATCGACCACAACATTTAAATTTGTACATATTTTAACCACCTCCAGAGAGACGAAAGGCAAAGTTGATCACGGTGGGATTCGAACTTAGAACATTAAGGGATAGAACTAAATAATAATAATATTAACCACATTGTCTCTGGCTGCCCAGTCTTAGCCAAGAAAGAATACATCTACAGGCATGACAGAGTTGGGACTTACGTACACTGGAAGTTATGCCAGTAGTATGGAATACCAACAGTTAGGCATACACTAGAAAAGGTCTCAGAGAATGACAAAGACCACCACACTCTGCGATATGCCACTACACACAGACGGGGAGATCAAGGAAAATCGACCAGATATTGTTGTCAAGGGCCACCAGGAAAAGAGATGCCTCCTAATGGGAGTATCTATTCCAACAGATAATAATGTATCTTTCAAAGAAATGGCGAAATTATCCAAATATAAAGATCTGGAAATAAAGATAACCAGAATGTGGGGACTGAAAACAGAAACAATTCCTGTAATAATAGGTACCTCATCCCAGTTTCGGTCCACCTGGAGGTCGGGACCGAACGAAACGCCGAGAAATTTAACCGATCCATCGGTCCAGCGTCCCACGACGCCGTCCGACGGCATGGACTTGCCTCTCCAGGTGCTGAGCTGCAAGCCCACCGATTTGTCCAGATTAAGTTTTCCCCCTGCCACCGCCTCGTATTCCTTCAGAATGGTGCCGACCGCCTCCACTTCGGTGACGTCTGACACCATGACGGTGACATCGTCCGCATGCACCGACACGGCCTTTCCGCATTGTCCAAGCTCGAAATGGATGCCCCTCAACACCTCCAGCTCTCGCAGCAGTGGCTCGAGAGCCAGCACGTATAGAAGAGGTGAGAGGGGACACCCCTGACGGACAGAGCGTGCGATGCTAAACGGTTCCGAGAGGTGGAAATTTACTCTGACCACCGAACAGATGCCGCTATACATTGCAACTATCCAGCCCCTGAATACGGGTCCGAAACCGGCTGCTTTCAGGACGGCTGCTAAGTAACTATGGAAAGCTTTCGATTGATCTAAATTGATCACGGCCCCACCAAAGCCAGGTTTATTCCCTACCCTCTCTATAATGTATGTGGAGGTTGTCGTGGATGGATCTTTTCGGGATCGCGTACGTTTGTGCTTCCCCGACCAAACCACCGACGACAAGCGTCAACCTCTTCGCTAACACCTTGGCCAAAATCTGCATTCAGACACCTATGATGTCCCCCTTGTCGGCGTCCTTTCTCAGCAGCGCTACCACACCCCGACCCTCAGAACTAGGAATTCTCCCGTTCTGCTGCCAGTTGCGGTAGACGTCTGCTAAAAGGTCGCCAAACAAGTCTGGCATGTAAGCGTAAAGCTCGTAGGGCAGACCATCCAGACCTGGCGATTTACCCCTAGCGCAGCCGCTTATCGCCTCCCGTATTTCAGCAGCAGTTATCGGCCTTTCGCAGCACCTCACCTCTCCCACCGAGAGTCATGGCAGGCCGTCCAGGTAGGCAGTGAAGTCTACTGCCACCGTTTCCTCCGACCCATAATTGATCGCACCGAACAGTAGAGCAAAGTGCTGCTGAAAAGATGCACACATCTGCCTGGAACCGAATAGTATGCGCCCGTCCCTGTCTGTCAAAGACCGAATCGTGACATTTCTGCCACACCGCACCTCCGCCACTCGGGCCGATCGGACAGCTTTATTTCCCTCGTGTTTTAGTGCACGAGTCCTAGCTCTGACAACTCAGCCTTCGTGTTTCGCGTTGAAGAAATGATCTAGTGCCATTCTAGCCGCTAGCACGTCGGTCACGATGCCGTTGCTAATCGCCTCTTCTATCATGCTAACTAGCCCCCACCCCAATCTATTCCTCTCTATCGCTAGCTCTTAACTAAATGCTACCGATTCTGACCTAATCGTCCTCTTCAGGGTGCGCCACCACCGGTTGATGACGATTGCCCCCGTCAACTTCCACCTAATTAGATTATTAATCCGTTCCCTGTAGTGTTTGCACCCCGGTAGAGACGCATTTAACTTCCAGTAACCGGGTCCCTGTCTATGGGTCCTATCCAAGTCGACCATGCAGATCACAAATTTTTGGTCTGTGTAGCCGACCATCTTGAATTGTGGACATCCTACACTATCCCTGTCTGCTGGCCTAATAAAAACTCTATCTAAATACGATCTGGACGACTCTCTATGGTTGCTCCATGACCACACTGGCATATCCGGGAAGTCCAGTCGGTACATGTTGGACAGTTGGAAACGTCCAAGCAGGTTGCTGAGGCTTTTGCACCCCCTTCTCCTATGCACTAGCCCCCCCCCACAATCCTAACGTGTGTCTAAAATACAATTGAGTCGGGAGTTCAATCCCCGGTCGAGTGGAGTCAGTGGGTTGTGATTCTTGAAAGGAGATCAATCAATTGATTCAGTTATCGAATACCAGAAACACAATGCAACCGGATGGTGCCATTTCAATAAATGATCACAGAATACTTCTAGCTGTACAATATGTTCGGAATTTTTGTTTTTGTTTTGCTTTCTATTAAAGTCTATAATGGATAATTCCAATCTTTAGGAGCTTGCTTGATATTTATCACCAGACAGTTAACCTAAGGGGTCATTTAAATAACGTACAGTTCTAAAGGAATAGACCTGCATATAAAATTATATTATCAATGATGACTCGGAGATATTTCACAACAGTCATAACGAACATTTGTTGGGCTATTTGGCAAGAAATAGAGTGACAAACAGGAAACGGGAATACAACTCACCCTCTTCAGTGTGTCTTATTGTAAATACTGTAGTCATTATTAATGTCAGAAGGCATTGATGGATAATTTGATGTTACTAGAGAATTATCAGAAATGTTTAGAATTGTATTCCTTCCTTTTAAGACTAATCTGTCTTAAGTGTGTTTTCTGTTGAAGATGTAAACATTTAATGGACTTAACATCTTTTCAACAGACATTTTGATAAATTAGTCTCGTGTAACAATTAATCTCATGTAACAACAACAACAAAAAATACAGAAGTTCATTCATTTCTGATGAAAACAAAGTTAGAATAAGTTAACGAGGTCGCCAGAAATTCCCTGAAATTCCCGTCGTAAAGCAGGAAATGACACATTAAATAATATAATTCTACATATTAAAAAGACTGCGTGGTCACGATTGTATTCTATTTTGATCGTAGGTCTGCTTCACCAGGGTTGGCCTGGGGCTAATCAAGAAGAAGAAAAAGGACAAACCTAGGGAAGGAGACACTCTAATCATGAACCAACGACGGAGATTTTACATAATTACTGGACATAATTAAATACAACCACGAAATCTTTCTTAATAAAGTCTTTACCGAATTAACGATAGATTGTGGCGGGGTGGGGTGGGGGAAGACCAACAATATAAGGTACAATGAAGAAATAAGAGCTGACCTAAGAAATATCCGGTGAGTGTTTGTTTGATCAGCTACCTCCATAAAATAGGTCTGTTGAGGTATAGCTGATCTGGGGCTATCACTGGGAGGATGGGCAGAGGTGGTAGGCGCCTACATCGCCTCCGTTATAATGTTACCATCTGACTGTCATGCTTTAACCCAGTTTTTGTTTGACCAGATTGGAGGGTTTGCACTTCCATTTCTTGTGGAAGGGACGTGTTCCACTCAGATTCTATAGTGATTCCAGGATAGTGAGCAGGTGTGGTCGCCCCTTATCAGGCATGTTTTCCAAAGCTCGTCTCTTTGACGAAGCTGCAGTCCTGATGAGTCAAGCGAAGACCAAGACTGGGCACGTGGCATCTGGAATGTTGCAATGTTTAGTTACGAACGTCTATTTTCTGATTTCAATTATCATCCAGATCGGATATGCCTCTCATTCTTTCTGGGGTTGATAGAATAAGTATCAGTTATATATTAGGTCCAGTTCAGTCATAAACCTCTCTTACAAATCCATGTACTTGTGGGAACCTAAGAAATCAATATAACGGTGCTAATTAACGTCAAATTAGCCAGACGATGAAATCTCTTACTAAAACACTTATGTGAAACGAATGTTGGTCATAGCAAACATTGTTATTGTCTTAATATAATGTGGGATTTTATAGAGCAGTGTGAGGGACAATCTGGGTATAAAGGCTGCGATTTTACATAGTGGACTGAAAGAGATCAAACTTCACACAGTTCGTGTTGATATAAATACAGTTAACAAGTTAATTGACGTGCTATATTTAGGCAGTTCTGAGTTACTTCACGAATTCAGATATTTTAGTAAGGTGATCTCTGAGGGAAACAATGAGATAATGGGTTTGAAATCATTTGTGCACGCAACGCACGTATATTTCAAGGGTCATTACACACCCGTGTCAAAAATGGGGCAACACTATTTTTCTTTCTCTTTTCCCAATATATATCTTAAATATATTTAATACATAAACTAACATCAAAATGACATAACATTATAACCTGTGACAAACCATAACAACATAAGTGGAAGACATGCAATGATATAAAATAATATAATATAAAACAGCAATCACAAACCATTCCACCATTTTTAACAACAAATTAAGGGAAAACCCAGTATATTACTTATTTTATTGACTCCACAGAGACGAAGAGCAAAAGCCATACCCGGTGTCATTTGATAGCCACCCCCGGGTGTGATTATATATAGCCATCCCCACCCCTGGGTCTCATATGAGTGAGGCCGTAAAAAGACTTTATAAAATCTGGCATTCTATCGATTCTGCCATCCACCACCCTCATGCTCTACCAAGTTTTATATCCACCACCTTAATATTAATGATGATGATAATAATAATAATAATAATAATGATTTCTTTTATTGGCCACAAGGGCCTGAAAACATTAAGGACGATCTGCAACGCCTCCCTGAAAACATTTGAAAAGTTAAGTAAATACAA
>JAOPJV010105559.1:0-14358 GCA_027122495.1 Muusoctopus longibrachus
CACCACCAACAACAACACCACCACCAACAACAACACCACCAACAACAACATCACCAACAACAACACCACCACCAACACGACCATTAAACTAATATCACTATCACAAACATCATCAACAATAGCACCAACACTAACATCAATGCCACCACCACCATCAACAACAACAATAATAACACAAAACCAACGAGGGAGCCTCTATGTGGTCGATCGACGTTATAGAAATAGCAGCCAAATATCCATCAAATGACATCCTACTCTCTTAAAAAAGGAATACGCTTGAAAATGCGCTTCTTGTCCCCCTGCATATAGGAAAAAGAGGAGATGGTCACAGCTGGAATGCCTTTGATCATAGGTCTGATCAGGGTTGAGTTGGGAATAAAACAGCAACAACAACAACAACACTAATCCAGGACTGTTTGATCAGGACTGTCCAGAGTGACACCCCACCACCACCACCAACAACAACAATACCACCACCAACAATACCACCACCACCACCACCAATACCACCAGTACCACCACCACTACCAAACACCAACAGTAATCCAGAATAAGTCTCCACTAAGTATCAAATAAGTAATCATTGATCAAGTTAGGACTTGAAACTGACATAAGAACATTTAATCTTATTTGTTTTCGTTCATTCGATGTGAGCCAAGTTTTGGATATTAAAGTATTTAACTATAGACAAGTGAATAATGTAATAGACTTACAAACTATGGGTCAGGGGTTCATATCAACTGCAAGCCGTTTTACTGTGTTTTTGACTGGGATACATTGCGGCAGCGAATTGGCAGAGTCGTTAGAGTGTAGGATAGAATGCCTTGTGGTATTCGTTCCTGTTCACGACGCTCTGGGCGCAAATCCGGCTGAGGTCAACTTCGCCTTTCATCCTTTCGAGGTCAATAAATAAAGTACCACTCTAGGGTGGTAGACTCGGAGAATTGTCAGAGCGTTTGGGTTTCTTGGGCAATGGTTCGTCGTCTTCATCATCCTCACTATCTCAGCTCCTTATTTTACCATCCATACTGATGAGTTGGTGACCACCTGGGTGAGCAGGTGCGTTTTCCAAAATTAGTAGCGCCTTCACCTCATCAGCAGAAAGTTTGAGGTTATCTTCCTGGTATTTACGCACTGCTGGAAGGAAATGCTAGAAAAACCAGTCATTAGATGTATGCATCTTGAACCACGATTTCTTGGAATGGTAATAGTGCACTAGTGGCTTGTGCATTACGTGTTTCAAAACTCACGGACGAGCTGACCTCCCCACCACCCTTAACTTTAAAGGAGGCATACCGTTTGCGTTCACGCAACACAACGTCGAAAAACGTTCCTTACTTGTTTTACGACCAGGTGTGGAGGTTTCATTCTTAAAAACGTGGGTATTCCTGGGTAGTGAACGCCAACCATTATTCATCACCATTATGCACTTGGGAAATTAACAGCCCATTACACTTGATTATGTCATTTAACTTTTTCTTGAATAGTTCAATTTCCTCCGTTGATGCGCTACCTGCTTTACCATGCGTAATTTGGCGATTGTAAATCATCATAACCAGACATCACCAGGTTCGAAATTCTTAATGTCAATATGCTTAGCTAGCTTGAAAGCAGCCCTTTTTCTTTCTACACCATGGACATTGTTACCACAGGATCGTTGATGGATAAACCACTTCGTCACTGCCTCCTCATGATTTCTATCTTTTACAACTCTCATATGCTTCCTTGCACCAACAGAAGATAATTTAGAATTTGCGTCAACATTATTTTTTTTTTAAAGGCACTGAGTTTGTCCTTAGCCTTGCATATGTCCGAAACTGTTTGCTTTTTAACATCATACACTTCCCAAACTCTCGCTAACGAAGTGCCGGCCTATAACCTGAAATCTACACACTACTTAACCCTCTATTCACCCACCACATCAATCTCTATCCACACATTACATTAACTAACTGGATTATTATCACCCTATACTCACCCACCACCACATCACCCACTTTCTACTCTCCACCCGCCCACCACTACATCACCCTCTTTCTACCCGCTATCTACCCACTACATCACCCTATTTCTACCATCTACCCATCCACCGCGATCATAATTGATTTCTAACATAGGCCAAAGGTATCAAATTGGAGATGGGGGGGGATGGGTGCAGTCGATTAAATTGTTCCCCAGTACTTGACTGGTACATTATGTTGATGAGAGGCAAAGTCGACTTCGACGGGATTTGAACCCAGAACGTACGTAAAGAGCCGTAACTAAATACCACAAAGTATTTTGTCCGACGCTCTAACGATTCTGAAAATCCACCGCCGTTCATTAAATATGATTAACTACGCTAGGACGAGACAACGAGGGAGCCTCGACCTGCTAGAAATATCAACCAAATCTCCCTCAAATCACATCTTACTGTCTGAAAAAAAAAAAGAAATGACACATTGGAAAAAGTAGTCATACATATACAAAAAGACGGGGTGGTTACGGCTGGAACACCTTTTATCATAGGTCTGCTCAATCAGGGCAAACCTGGTTTAAACAGTAATTGTTTCTAACAAACAACAACTACTCTAACATTTTTCCTATGAAGGAAAACCTTCACAGACTAATGGATCCTCCGCCGGGTTCGACGATGAGCATTCAGTTGTTCGAATAACTGAACGTCCGACTCGTTAAATTAACGTGTAAGTTACCGAGTATTCCACAAACACGTGTACCCTTGACGTCATTCTCAAACCGAATCAGCGTGACACAAGTTACCCCGCAGTGCGAGCGAATACGGGACCTCATGATTGCGAAGCGAACTTCTTAACCACTCAGCCATGCCTGCGTCCACTCACAAACTATAGGCACAGTTAGTTTACTAAGGAGGTGGGGCTATGTTGTTGACCCCTGAATAACTTTGACAAACTGTAACCGTTTGTTTAGTGGCTGCGTTAACCTGTAAATTATTTTGACAGTACCCTGAAATATACTGATCCCTGTTACTTTCCACACTACAAGATGTTTAATTTTACTTGCATCTTTATATCTTCTCGAGCAAAGGGCACTAAAGTGGCTGTGTGATTAAGAAGTTCGCTTTGTAAATAGATGGTTTCGCGAGTTCAATCCTACTTTGCAACACCTTGGGCAAGTGTCTTCTACCATAGCCTCGGGTCAACCAAAGCATTATGACTGAAAATTAGTAACCGTTCCTGTTGTTGGGTGATAAACTTAATCCATCACTCGGTTTAACACCATCACCTGACGTTTTAGTGCCTTTAGCGGAATCTACTCTTTATAAGCATTCAGATTAGGTATCCAGTGTGAGGATAACTTCTTCCCTTCATCCCAGTCACGGAGGCTCTAAAAAGGATCATGGGCACTGCTCTTCATCCTGTGACTAAGTAAACATATATATATATAGAGAGAGAGAGTCTACAAATGTCAAGATCGATCAAATGCCGTCAAATATTCTGTAAGTTTAAGGTGTTGGAATAATGAATACAAATTCAGGAGTCCAAACTTTGCTGCATCCACTATTCTGTTTACCTCAGTCAACCAAGATTACAATAGGTACTACACTGCATACATGACAGTTGATATGTTAAGTCAAAAGTGTATATGTCTGTAATGGACGCAGTATGGCTGAATGGTTAAGAAGTTCGCTTCGCAATGACGAGGTCCTGCTTTCGTTTACTATAGCCTCGGATCGACCCAAGCCTTGTGGGAGAAATTGGGTAGACGGGAACAGTGAAGAAGCTCGTCGGATGGATTGTACCCGCAATTCAAAGGTCGAACCTTGTCAAACATTGTATCACGCTGATTCTACCTCAGGATTACGTTACGGGTACACGTGTCTGTGGAACACTCGGCCGTGTGCACGCTAATTCAATGAGTACGAAATTCAGTCAATCGAATAACTGAATACTCATCGTCGAACCCGACGGAGATCCATTATTATATGTCTGTAAAGTACGTGCTCCATCTAAATTACCTTAGAAAATTAATACAGATACCATAACAAAAATAAACAATACAGTAACCAATCAGGTGTTAACAAGTTTGATAACCTATATTTCTTGAGCAAAAGAAAATCCTTAAAAGAACAATAAATCATAATATTCGCCAAAGTAAATGGTCCACTTTGATGACAGAGCTTTAGTTGAACAGGCTTGTGTTAATCCTTGACCAATGAGATTGTTGCTGCATTCCTCTACATGTTCGTAGTGGGTAGTGAAAACAACAGCTCTACTGTGTCCATTACAGAAGGTACGTCAGCAAGGAATGACTTTCGGCATCAAAGTTTAACAGTATCTGGTAAACAATTGAGTTTTGCAAAGACAATTTCTATATTTCATAAAGGATGCACTCCATCCTTTGGTTAATGATAATTGCTTTGACTTGTTGTCCAGTGGCAGACGCATGGTGGAGGGGAAAGAAAAGTAAACCCCCAAACAAATGTACTGCAACACAAACAACTCCGTGGTCCACCTGCACACATAGATGTGGTGATATTTCCAGAAGACAGGTAACTGCCCGGTGTACCTATCATGGAAACAGCTTACAGCAATGTGCTTCAGTCTGTAATATCGGAGACACCAGAACGTCTAAGGCGTGTTATCCTAGTGGGTGCCAGTCATCGCAATATTGTTGTCCAAACCGTAAGTACTCACCGCTTCACAACACTTTTAACATTTTCTTCCCAATTGCAATAATTAATTCATTATCATTATAATCAGGGGGATGATGGTGATTTTGAAAAGAGTAGAGTACCGAGCAAAAGCGTTCGATCTTTTTCAGAACTTCAGTATTATGATTTTAAATCACTCTTATCAGTTATTGATTTTTTACATTATCACAATTCCATAACTTTATAGAGGAGAGATATCGTCGATCGAAGCACATCTCAATGTATTGCTGGTATTTTGTCATCGACCTTGAAGGGCGAATAGCAAAGTGAGCCCCAACTAGATTTTGACCCATGCTTCGAGGTAATTTTTGACCGGCGCTCTAATTATTCTATCATGCAAAGCCCTAATAAGAGGGCAATGTCTTGTCTAAAATAGTACAATGTCTTGATTAAATGCCTTACAATATATAATTTTACATCTTCAATTCAAATCCCGTCGGAATTGACTTTACAATTCATCCCACCGAGACCGGTAAAAGAACTATCAGTAAAATACCAGTAATATACGACTGTCATTCAGATCGACAAATATCCCTCCCCTACATAATTGAGTATTGTGCCTTGTCAAAATCAATAAATGTTAACTAATGAGATGATACTATAAGATGTTCTGTTATATTACTGAGCAAACCAACTAAATCTACCTACTAAATACCAATTAAAGAAGTCATTAATTAATGAAACAATACGAAGGAACTAAAACATTATTCTGTAATTCTAACTTTCTGTAATTAGCTTCCTAAGGGAGAGATATATTTGAAATAAACCATCATTAATTAGAATAGTTATCCTAACTTAATCAGACCTTTGCCTATACTAAGGAATACTCTATTCGGTGGAGACAGTAGAGCTGATATAGGAGTGATTATTGACAATCGTAGGAAATATGGCTCTGGAGCCAGACCTAACACTGTTACTCTGTGATTATTGTCTGAACTAGAGCGGTGAAGAGCATCAGAAGAAATTTCTTGCCGTATTTAGTTTCATCACTTTACGTTTTGAGTTCAAAACCCGCCGAGGGTCCTTCCGCGCTCGATAAAATAAACAAGTAATCAATCAAATCAGCCATTGGTCTCCCACTACTGGGTAAAGGCCTTTTGCCCCTATCTCTCCATAACTTTCGGCTATGGGTACCCTATCTCCAATTTTTGTCAAATCTATCCAATTCTCCCTCCATGTCGTTCATTGTCATGCTCGGTTTCTTTTGCAGTCTCTCAGTATCCAGTCTATCAGATTTTTCGTCCTCCTGTTCTCACCCGTCCTCTGGACGTGTCCAGCTCAACTCCATTTCAACGATTTTATGAACTTAGCAATGTCATTTCGTTTGGTTTATTTACGGATCGATTTCGCTGTTTTGTGGTCTTTCCACGTTATTCCAAGCATAAGCGTGATGTTACCTGAGGTCATCGGGTATTTCAGACACCTTCTCCTAGGCAACCTAGCCAGGGTTGATCACGCCCCGGCCTGTGTCTAGGTAGTACTACCCTAGGTAGCACTACCTAGGGTAGTGGTACTTGGTTCACTTTTCTTGATCAACAGCAACCTTAAAGCAACCTTTGCTGCCTTAGTGGCTAACTTAATGGCCCTCCGCTTACTGGCTCCTGTGATGCCCAGTACGTTGTAGTCTCTGTTGAGGAACTGGCCTGCAAATCTTCTGCATCCCACCTCAATGGGCTCACACCTAAATGTAAGCTATAATATTGTTTTCTGATATTGGCACAAGGCCACAGTTTTCTTGTGTCAAGGGGTAGGTAGATTGACCACAGTACTTAATTGGTTCTTTAATTTACAGATCCCCAAAAGGATGAAAGGCAAAGTTGACCTCATCGGGATTTGAACTCAGAACATGAATGGCTGTAATTAAACATTGCAGACATTTTGTCTGAGTTTCTAACAATTATGAGCCAAATTTACCTTTCATCTCTCCAGAGTCCTTAAAATGAGTATCAGTAATACAGTGGGTATCAATGCAATTCACAGTTCTTTCCCTTTCAGCAAATGTCTTTCTTTGTATGTAGCCGTTTCAGACCCTATCTCATCGTCTTCAGGTGTGACTATTCCTGTGTTGCATATTGTTACGAATATGGTGAAGTCTGAGGTGACGGAGAAGGGACTCAGTCCTCTGCGGGTGTGTCATCAAAATCATCAACAGCCTTAACAGCTGCAGCAAGGTTGCGACGAATTGGCTGGAAGAATGAGGTGAGTTTCAGTTGTTTACCTGACTGATGCTGCTACCGGATAATTAGTTCCCTTAAGGCTCTAAGATGTTGATAATATTGCTGAACATCAGTTTCTGTTGACAAGTCAATATACGAAATGATGTTATCAAGGGATTCTCGTATAACAGCGAGTTTGAGTTTATTGGGCAATGGTTCGTCGTCTTCATCATCCTCACTATCTCAGCTCCTTATTTTACCATCCATACTGATGAGTTGGTGACCACCTGGGTGAGCAGGTGCGTTTTCCAAAATTAGTAGCGCCTTCACCTCATCAGCAGAAAGTTTGAGGTTATCTTCCTGGTATTTACGCACTGCTGGAAGGAAATGCTAGAAAAACCAGTCATTAGATGTATGCATCTTGAACCACGATTTCTTGGAATGGTAATAGTGCACTAGTGGCTTGTGCATTACGTGTTTCAAAACTCACGGACGAGCTGACCTCCCCACCACCCTTAACTTTAAAGGAGGCATACCGTTTGCGTTCACGCAACACAACGTCGAAAAACGTTCCTTACTTGTTTTACGACCAGGTGTGGAGGTTTCATTCTTAAAAACGTGGGTATTCCTGGGTAGTGAACGCCAACCATTATTCATCACCATTATGCACTTGGGAAATTAACAGCCCATTACACTTGATTATGTCATTTAACTTTTTCTTGAATAGTTCAATTTCCTCCGTTGATGCGCTACCTGCTTTACCATGCGTAATTTGGCGATTGTAAATCATCATAACCAGACATCACCAGGTTCGAAATTCTTAATGTCAATATGCTTAGCTAGCTTGAAAGCAGCCCTTTTTCTTTCTACACCATGGACATTGTTACCACAGGATCGTTGATGGATAAACCACTTCGTCACTGCCTCCTCATGATTTCTATCTTTTACAACTCTCATATGCTTCCTTGCACCAACAGAAGATAATTTAGAATTTGCGTCAACATTATTTTTTTTTTAAAGGCACTGAGTTTGTCCTTAGCCTTGCATATGTCCGAAACTGTTTGCTTTTTAACATCATACACTTCCCAAACTCTCGCTAACGAAGTGCCGGCCTATAACCTGAAATCTACACACTACTTAACCCTCTATTCACCCACCACATCAATCTCTATCCACACATTACATTAACTAACTGGATTATTATCACCCTATACTCACCCACCACCACATCACCCACTTTCTACTCTCCACCCGCCCACCACTACATCACCCTCTTTCTACCCGCTATCTACCCACTACATCACCCTATTTCTACCATCTACCCATCCACCGCGATCATAATTGATTTCTAACATAGGCCAAAGGTATCAAATTGGAGATGGGGGGGGATGGGTGCAGTCGATTAAATTGTTCCCCAGTACTTGACTGGTACATTATGTTGATGAGAGGCAAAGTCGACTTCGACGGGATTTGAACCCAGAACGTACGTAAAGAGCCGTAACTAAATACCACAAAGTATTTTGTCCGACGCTCTAACGATTCTGAAAATCCACCGCCGTTCATTAAATATGATTAACTACGCTAGGACGAGACAACGAGGGAGCCTCGACCTGCTAGAAATATCAACCAAATCTCCCTCAAATCACATCTTACTGTCTGAAAAAAAAAAAGAAATGACACATTGGAAAAAGTAGTCATACATATACAAAAAGACGGGGTGGTTACGGCTGGAACACCTTTTATCATAGGTCTGCTCAATCAGGGCAAACCTGGTTTAAACAGTAATTGTTTCTAACAAACAACAACTACTCTAACATTTTTCCTATGAAGGAAAACCTTCACAGACTAATGGATCCTCCGCCGGGTTCGACGATGAGCATTCAGTTGTTCGAATAACTGAACGTCCGACTCGTTAAATTAACGTGTAAGTTACCGAGTATTCCACAAACACGTGTACCCTTGACGTCATTCTCAAACCGAATCAGCGTGACACAAGTTACCCCGCAGTGCGAGCGAATACGGGACCTCATGATTGCGAAGCGAACTTCTTAACCACTCAGCCATGCCTGCGTCCACTCACAAACTATAGGCACAGTTAGTTTACTAAGGAGGTGGGGCTATGTTGTTGACCCCTGAATAACTTTGACAAACTGTAACCGTTTGTTTAGTGGCTGCGTTAACCTGTAAATTATTTTGACAGTACCCTGAAATATACTGATCCCTGTTACTTTCCACACTACAAGATGTTTAATTTTACTTGCATCTTTATATCTTCTCGAGCAAAGGGCACTAAAGTGGCTGTGTGATTAAGAAGTTCGCTTTGTAAATAGATGGTTTCGCGAGTTCAATCCTACTTTGCAACACCTTGGGCAAGTGTCTTCTACCATAGCCTCGGGTCAACCAAAGCATTATGACTGAAAATTAGTAACCGTTCCTGTTGTTGGGTGATAAACTTAATCCATCACTCGGTTTAACACCATCACCTGACGTTTTAGTGCCTTTAGCGGAATCTACTCTTTATAAGCATTCAGATTAGGTATCCAGTGTGAGGATAACTTCTTCCCTTCATCCCAGTCACGGAGGCTCTAAAAAGGATCATGGGCACTGCTCTTCATCCTGTGACTAAGTAAACATATATATATATAGAGAGAGAGAGTCTACAAATGTCAAGATCGATCAAATGCCGTCAAATATTCTGTAAGTTTAAGGTGTTGGAATAATGAATACAAATTCAGGAGTCCAAACTTTGCTGCATCCACTATTCTGTTTACCTCAGTCAACCAAGATTACAATAGGTACTACACTGCATACATGACAGTTGATATGTTAAGTCAAAAGTGTATATGTCTGTAATGGACGCAGTATGGCTGAATGGTTAAGAAGTTCGCTTCGCAATGACGAGGTCCTGCTTTCGTTTACTATAGCCTCGGATCGACCCAAGCCTTGTGGGAGAAATTGGGTAGACGGGAACAGTGAAGAAGCTCGTCGGATGGATTGTACCCGCAATTCAAAGGTCGAACCTTGTCAAACATTGTATCACGCTGATTCTACCTCAGGATTACGTTACGGGTACACGTGTCTGTGGAACACTCGGCCGTGTGCACGCTAATTCAATGAGTACGAAATTCAGTCAATCGAATAACTGAATACTCATCGTCGAACCCGACGGAGATCCATTATTATATGTCTGTAAAGTACGTGCTCCATCTAAATTACCTTAGAAAATTAATACAGATACCATAACAAAAATAAACAATACAGTAACCAATCAGGTGTTAACAAGTTTGATAACCTATATTTCTTGAGCAAAAGAAAATCCTTAAAAGAACAATAAATCATAATATTCGCCAAAGTAAATGGTCCACTTTGATGACAGAGCTTTAGTTGAACAGGCTTGTGTTAATCCTTGACCAATGAGATTGTTGCTGCATTCCTCTACATGTTCGTAGTGGGTAGTGAAAACAACAGCTCTACTGTGTCCATTACAGAAGGTACGTCAGCAAGGAATGACTTTCGGCATCAAAGTTTAACAGTATCTGGTAAACAATTGAGTTTTGCAAAGACAATTTCTATATTTCATAAAGGATGCACTCCATCCTTTGGTTAATGATAATTGCTTTGACTTGTTGTCCAGTGGCAGACGCATGGTGGAGGGGAAAGAAAAGTAAACCCCCAAACAAATGTACTGCAACACAAACAACTCCGTGGTCCACCTGCACACATAGATGTGGTGATATTTCCAGAAGACAGGTAACTGCCCGGTGTACCTATCATGGAAACAGCTTACAGCAATGTGCTTCAGTCTGTAATATCGGAGACACCAGAACGTCTAAGGCGTGTTATCCTAGTGGGTGCCAGTCATCGCAATATTGTTGTCCAAACCGTAAGTACTCACCGCTTCACAACACTTTTAACATTTTCTTCCCAATTGCAATAATTAATTCATTATCATTATAATCAGGGGGATGATGGTGATTTTGAAAAGAGTAGAGTACCGAGCAAAAGCGTTCGATCTTTTTCAGAACTTCAGTATTATGATTTTAAATCACTCTTATCAGTTATTGATTTTTTACATTATCACAATTCCATAACTTTATAGAGGAGAGATATCGTCGATCGAAGCACATCTCAATGTATTGCTGGTATTTTGTCATCGACCTTGAAGGGCGAATAGCAAAGTGAGCCCCAACTAGATTTTGACCCATGCTTCGAGGTAATTTTTGACCGGCGCTCTAATTATTCTATCATGCAAAGCCCTAATAAGAGGGCAATGTCTTGTCTAAAATAGTACAATGTCTTGATTAAATGCCTTACAATATATAATTTTACATCTTCAATTCAAATCCCGTCGGAATTGACTTTACAATTCATCCCACCGAGACCGGTAAAAGAACTATCAGTAAAATACCAGTAATATACGACTGTCATTCAGATCGACAAATATCCCTCCCCTACATAATTGAGTATTGTGCCTTGTCAAAATCAATAAATGTTAACTAATGAGATGATACTATAAGATGTTCTGTTATATTACTGAGCAAACCAACTAAATCTACCTACTAAATACCAATTAAAGAAGTCATTAATTAATGAAACAATACGAAGGAACTAAAACATTATTCTGTAATTCTAACTTTCTGTAATTAGCTTCCTAAGGGAGAGATATATTTGAAATAAACCATCATTAATTAGAATAGTTATCCTAACTTAATCAGACCTTTGCCTATACTAAGGAATACTCTATTCGGTGGAGACAGTAGAGCTGATATAGGAGTGATTATTGACAATCGTAGGAAATATGGCTCTGGAGCCAGACCTAACACTGTTACTCTGTGATTATTGTCTGAACTAGAGCGGTGAAGAGCATCAGAAGAAATTTCTTGCCGTATTTAGTTTCATCACTTTACGTTTTGAGTTCAAAACCCGCCGAGGGTCCTTCCGCGCTCGATAATTTTTGTCAAATCTATCCAATTCTCCCTCCATCTCATTCATTGCCATGCTCGGTTTCTTTTGCAGTCTCTCAGTATCCAGTCTATCAGATTTTTCGTCCACCTGTTCTCACCCGTCCTCTGGACGTGTCCAGCTCAACTCCATTTCAACGATTTTATGAACTTAGCCATGTCATTTCGTTTTGTTTATTTACGGATCGATTTCGCTGTTATGTGGTCTTTCCACGTTGTTCCAAGCATAAGCGTTTGCGACCATACTGAGCTGTCCTTTGGTTGCTTGTTAAGTTCCATGTTTCTGTACCATAAGAACTTGTTGGGATGACGCATTGGTTTTTTTAAGGCTTAGACGCATTGATTTGAAACTCATCTTTTAAGGCTTAGAGGTACCTTGCATTTTAAAATGTAACTTTGTCTCCCGAAGGCTTGCCAGCCCAATGTAATTCGCTATTTTCTTTACCTGGTTGTTTTGTTATTTGTTAGATAAGATAGGTGTAAAATATTTACTATTTGAAGGGATGTTTCTACAACTTTGATATCAGGGACTTCGTGGGATATTATTTCGTTTTTGTTTTTTTTTTTTAGTGTGGCCAGGAGTCCATGTTCATTCTTAATCCTACTGCCTTGCTTTCTGATTCAATTGTTCTGAATAGTTTAAAGTTCGGTCAGACCTCCTGATGCGAGAACTATGTCATCTGCGAATCGAAGGTGTGTGAGAAATACGCCATTGATTTTAATTTCCATTTCGTCTTCCTCCTAGTGCAGTTTTTGAAACACTTCTTCTAAGCAGGCTGTGAATACTTTAGAAGAAATAGAATCTTCCTGTCTTACGCCCCTTTTTTTTAGTGTAAATTTGTTCGAATCTTAGTGTAGTCTGGTGAAAGATGTAGCATGGTGGTAGATGTGCTTTAAGATGTTGGATGTATGCTGGTTCTACACTTTGATTCTTATAGCTGTCATCGCTGCTGGTATTTCAACAGAGTCGAACCCGTTTTGGTAATCCACAATAGTTATACAGTTTGAGGTGTTATATTCTGTCGACATTTCGATTAGTTGGTTCATGTCATGTAGGTGTCAAATGGAGGGAAAACCACCTCGAGAGCCCTCTCGTTTATGTGGCTGGTTTTCGTTCAATTATTTGCCGATTCTGTTCGTCATGATCTTTGTGAATAGTTTGTATATGGCACTTAGAAGACTTGTTGGTCGATAGTCTTTTCTATCCCCTTTTTGTGCAGTAGAATTATTATTGTATTGTGCCAACTTTAAGGGAGTTCGCTTTACTTGAAACAAGCAGTAAAGCGTTTGACAAGGTGTTTTTTAAATAGCTTCTCCTGCATCTTTTAATTCATCGAATGTTATGTTGTCTTGTTCTGAAGCTTTACCTTTCTTCGGTTGTTTGATTGTGTGTTCCAGTTTGTATAGTATAATTTCTGGAACTTGTAGTGTCGTTGTGGCTTCAATGATGTTATCTTCTGTAAGTTCGTTGCTGTTTCTTGTCACTGGAGTATAGCATTTGATAGAATTCCATTGCTCATTATACGATCCGTGATAGCTCTATCTTCTACTTTTAATGCTTTCATTTAGGCTTTCTCTTTCTTTATTTTCTTTTTGGTGGATTTAAATTTTTCCCTTAGTTTAATTGTTGTTACTATGATGTTCATGGTGTATTTTCTTATGACCACTCGTTGTTTTCTCCTTATCTGTTTATAAGTTTTGCTACTTCTCTCTTTTCCCTCGCTCAGTTTACCTCGAACTTGTTTCGTTTCTTCATCAGATCCAGGGTTTCCTGAGATAATTTGTTTGTCTTCATCATGTGTTTCCCTGTAGTCTTCAACTGTTTCAATGAGAGTTTTTACTAGATTGTTATTTAAAGCTTCAATGTCATAACTTTATGTTTGTTGTTTAGTTAATGTGGTGTTTGGAAAAGATCGATTTGGTTCTTTACGATCCTGATTGGTTTGTTCTTGGAGTGAAATAGTTTCTTTCTATCCTTTTTGTAAGTCGATTTGGAGCTTGCCTCTTACTATTCTGTGACCGCTAACTTTAACCTTGTTAATTACTTCAATGTTTCGAACGATGTCTTGTTTGTTTGTTATAATATAATCTATCCCGTTGAAGATTTCGTTGTTTGAACTTCTCCATGTCCATTTTTGTTGTTGCTTCTGTTTGAAGAGCGTATTTGTTATGTTTAGGCCTATCTGCAGGCCGAAATTTGTCAAGTCTTTTCCTTTGTCATTTCTCTCACCTTGTGCGAATTTTCCTGGTGAGTACTCGTTTCAATGCTCTATCTTTTCTTTCGGGTCTCCCGTTATGATGATGTAAAACTGTTTTGTGATGGTCGATTGCTTTGTTAATCTCTTAATAGAATAATTCCAGGTCAGGTCTTCCTCAATATTTGCAAACGTTGATGCATATACTTGAATTATGTTGAGGTCATACTTCTTTGATAGCTTTAAGGGTAGGCTGGTAACCCGATCAGGAATCTCGTGGAAGTCATTGACGTTGTCTTTAATTTCTTTGGTAACTAGAGAACTCAGTACGCCTTGTTTGAGTCCTTCCTTGTCTATGTGGTAGAAGAAGTAGT
>JAOPJV010106541.1:0-10367 GCA_027122495.1 Muusoctopus longibrachus
TCCCTCCCACAAGAAGCGGAAGAGCAGACGCTCCAATCTGGTGAGACGAGAACTGGGGCAAGGCACGACGGTCAGGCAGTAATATATAATAGAGGCGACGTACGCGTTGGCCACATCTTCCCGACCTTTCAGAGATAGCTTCCTCTCAGCCCATTTCTGTGTGAGACTGGCCATTCTGCTCGTCACCTCGTTCCAGGTCCTATCCACCTGGAGGTCCGGACCAAACCAGACCCCGAGCAATTTAACCAGTCTTTCGGACCAGCGTCCCTCAACGCTGTCCGAATGCATGGACTGCCTCTCCAGGTGCCGAGCTGCAAGCTGACTGACTTGTCCGGGTTAATTTTCGCTCCTGTTATCATCTCGTATTCATTTAGAATGGTGCTGATCTCCTCGATTTCTGTGGTGTCCGACACCATTACGGTGACGTCGTACGCATATGCTGACACAGATCCTCCACGTCCCAGTTCTAATGGGATGCCCCTCAGCACCTCCTGTTTCCGCAGTAATGGCTCGAGATCCAGCACATACAGAAGAGATGAGAGAGGGCATCCCTGACGGACCGAGCGCGTGATACGAAACGGTTCTGAAAGGTGGCCGTTTATTTTGACCACCGAACAGATGCCGCTGTACATTGAAGCGATCCAGCCTTTGAAGACAGGACCGAAACCAGCCGCCCTGAGGACAGCCGCCGAATATTAATTGGCATCCCTATCGAAGCCTTTCGATTGATCCAAATTGATCAGAGCCCCACCGAAGCCAGTTTGGTTACCAACCCGCTCTATGATGTATCGCATGAGGTGGCGGTTGTCGTGGATAGATCTGCCCGAGAGCGTGCACGTCGGCGCTTTCCCGATCAGACTACCGACGACAAGCACCAACCTCTTGGCTAACACCTTGGCCAAAATCTTAAATTCTGTGTTCAGCAGAGTTATGGGCTGGAAATTATCAATGATGACTCTCTTGTTTGGTTCCTTCCTTGGCAGTGCCACCACTCCTCGTCTCACAGAACTGGGAATTCTCCCATTCGGCTGACAGAAGGTCGCCGAACAAGTCTGGCATGTAAACGTAAAGCTCATATGGCAGACCATCCAAACCAGGCGATTTGCCCCTCGAACAACCACTTATCGCATCCCGTGTCTCTTCAGCTGTTATCGGCTTTTCGCAGCACTCCGCATCCTTCACCGAGAGCCGCGGCAGGCCGTCGAGGTAGGCATTAAAGTCCACCCCTGTGTCCGACCGGCCACTTGCCCTGAACAGTTGAGCAAAGTGTTGCTGAAACGCCGCACACATCTGCTTGGAACACAGTAGCACGCGCCCATCCCGGTCCGTCAGAGACCGAATTGTGGCTTTGTTTCCACGTTGTGCCTCCGCCACCCGGGCCCGTCGAACGGCTTTCGTTCCTTCGTGTCTTAGAGCACGTGCCTTAGCTCTGACAACGCAACCTTCGTGTTTCGCATTAAAGAAATGGTTGAGCACCATTCTCGTCGCTAGCACTTCGGTTGCGATGCCTTTCCTAATCGCCTCTTCTAATTTACTCACTAGTTCACCTTCAATTCTATTTTTCTGTATTGCTACTTCTTTGCTAAAACCTATAGATTCTATTCTAATCGCCCACTTCAGGGCGCCCCACCACCGGTTGTGACGATTGCCCCTGTCAACGACCGCCTAACTAAATGTTGTTGTTGTTGCGTTTGTGTATTTTCTTTTTGTTGCTGTTGGTGGAAATGGGGGTGGGGGTGGGGGTGATGGTGTATTTGTTGTTGTGGATTTGGTTGTGTTTGGTATTGATGTGAAATTGGTGTTAGTGTCATGTGCATGTGTTTTTTTCTTTTTCTTGTTTTCTCTTTGTTTTTTGGATTTTCGAAGTTCCTCCTCATCACCGCAAGATGAGGTTGCCGAGTCGGGTAATTCCGACTCGGACGGGAGTAGGGGTATGTTTTCGTGTGTGTGTATGTCTATGTTTGTGCATGTAGGGGGGAGAGGGAATGTTGGGTTGGGGTTTCCCCTGGGTAGTGGGTTTGGTTTCTATTTTTCTCGTTGATGTTGTTGCTGTTGTGGAACTTGATCTTGCTACTGCTGCTACTACAACTACTGCTGCTGAGGCCTTGATGTCGCAGATGTTGTTAGTGCTGCTGCTGTTGCTGTTGTCACGGCCACTGCTGCACCTGCCGGTGCCGCCTCTGTTGCTGTTATTGTCGCGGCTGTAGTTAGTGTTGGTGCTGATGCTGTTCTTGTTGCTCCTTTTATTGTTCTTGCTGCTGCTGCTGCTGCCGCTGTTGTTGCACACTGTTGTTCTTGTTGTCGCTGTGAGATTGGGGCCGCTGGTAGGTTGAGTGGGTTGTGTGGGGAGTAGAACCGTCAACGCTCGCTGTTGGTGTGACATGGGACAGAAAGCCTTTAGGTGGTTATAAGCATCACATAAATGACATCTGGCCTTTCTACCCACAACTGTCACAACCAACTGGGTGCCATTGGGCAGGACTATGAGGTCGGAGATCTTCTCCTAGCTTGCTTGATCCATTTGGATCCCTTTGCTTATCCAATGTTCCTGGCGTAGCCTGTGCACCTGGAGGATTGTTGTTTTATTTTCTATTTCGGCTAAGACGGCCGCTACCAGCCAGCTGATGTTGACTTCTGGTGGAACCTCTGCTATTCTTATTTTGGCTACACGCGGATCGAGATAGCTGGGCACTCTTATTATTTCATCTGTTTGCAGGGTGGTGATGGAGTGTAGTTGGGCCTCCTTCTCGGTCGGAAATCTTACCTCCACGGTGCCAAAATTCCTCCCTCGGGTGACGTAGGACTTGGTGTCCCATATTGGCTTTAGGCACTTTACTATTTGTGCCTCCGTCGCCCGCTCTACCCGTCTTGTTTTTGTCCCGATGCATATATAAATTATTTGGCATCGTTTTAGTGTATGTTCTACTTCATTGGGAAGAGTCAGGACAACCCGTCTTCCTTCCTTTCAAACAAGGCTCCTTGCCTCAATTAGTTCCTCTGACGTTAGGTTTACAATTTCTTGATTCCTGGTCACTCGTGTGAAAGAGAGGTTTGTCGTATTGGGGATGGTGTCGGCGGTGGCATTTTTTAAAATTTGTCTTTGTTTTTTCTTTCTTTGTCCTGTGTCGCTCGTGCATTTGTTGGTTATAGTAATAGTGGTGGTAGTGTCGGAGTTGCTACTGCTGTTGCATTTATTTGGTGTGGCGATGTTGTTGATGTTGTTGTTGTTGTTCTTGTTGCTGTTGCTGATGTTGTTGTTGTGATTGTTGTTGTTGTTGCTGCTGTGGCTGTTGCTGCTGCTGCTGCTCGTCGCGGTAGTAATGGTGGTGGTGGCGATGGCCGTACTGCTGCTGCTGTTGGTGGCGCTGCTCAAAGTTGGGAAATCGAGGTTAGTGTATGAGAAATTCTCTTCACATACACCTCTCTCTCTCTCCCCTTCTCTCCAAACAAGACGAGGAAGCCATATTTGTTTATGTTTGAAAAATAAAAGCTTCGAAGAAGCAAAAGTAAAAGGAGGATTTCGCCCCGAAGGGGCTACGGACAAAGAATGACACTGGTATCCCGAGAAACTAGGTTTTCCAAACAACAAGTTGATATAAAAATATCAATAAACAACAAACGTTTGACAAGGAAAAATTAACAAAAACTTACGAGCGAAGACATGCGTGTTTAACAAACCAGGTGAGATAATAATTGTTTCTAACATAGGAACAAGACCAGAAATTTTATATGGATGGGTAAGTCGATTATATCGACGCCGGAACTTGACTGATACTTTATTTAATCGATCCCGGAAGGATGAAAGGCAATGTTGACCTCGGGGTCATTGGTACTCCGAAAAGTTCATGGGGGGCAAAAACGTGATACAACATTTAGAACATGTTGAAATTTAAATACAATATGAAAATATAAACAAACAAAAACACTCAACTACCCACCCCCTAGGGAGGATCATGGCATCCCACGACTCCGATCACCTTCTGATCAGAGCAGTCCTCGTCCTCTCTCGATCGTAACCTACGGGCAGAATTTAAGAGTCGACCCTCTCGCGCGCACCAATTTTGCCACTTACAGTCATCTTTCATTCAATTTTCTAGGGGGCAGCCTCTCCCACTCCACTATCACCTTCTGCTTCAAGTGATATTTCAGATGCTTCTTGAAAAAGTTAATGAGAGGTTAGTCGAAGAGAAAGAGATCTGTCCTCAAGCCTTTCAAACGCGTCCACCATACAACTGCTTAGGCCATAAACACCAGACAGAGGAAAATTACGTGCCTCTCTTTGCCAAAGGAGGGCGGTGGGTCGGTCTTTGCAAGGAACTCGGCCCAAAACCGGATCTCTTCAACATGCGATAACAGCTGTTCGACATCACTCCACAGGTCAGCAATGTTCGGACGCTGAACGAGTGCGTGCAGTATGTTTTCGTCGGTCTGCGCGAATATTGAACAGTCCCGACAGAGGGTAATCCCGTGCCTGCAGAATTCCCGAACTGTTAGTGCCCTCTAGTAGGAGTGCCAGTCCAGGGATTTCTGGTAGTTATCCAATGGACCCGGCCCAAAAGTCTTCCCTAATAAGTACTCATCTGGTCTTCTTCGACGACCTGAGTCTACCCGAGAACATCGTCGCCTATTCCATCCACTAACATTTATAGAATGCTAGTGTGAGCGTTCCACCAGCGACCGTATTTCCCGACTGATAGGGAACTGTGAGAGCTTGACAACATTCCTGATACCTGGCGCCAAATCTTGGTGTTCGCTTGAACCAGAACAGCAGTTCCGTCAAAGAGACGAACTGCGGAAACACGTGCAATACAAACGATAACCACACCAGCGCATTATCAGCAACGACATACCGAGGTAGCCGTGTAGAAGGTGTTAGCAGCAGATAGGCCTTCTGACTAGTATAATGCATCCTTTCCGTAAAAAGTGAAAGTGCAGACGCTCCAATCTAGTCAGATGAAAACTGGGATAAGGCACAACGATCAGTCGGTAATAAATAACGGAGAATATGTGTGTTCGTCACCTCTACACGACATTTCTGAGAAAGCTTCCGGTCAGCTTATTTCTGGATAAGACTGGCTACCCTGCTCGTCATCTCGTCCCAGTTCCTATCCACCTTGAGGTCCAGTCCGAACCAGACCCCAAGCACCTTAACCGGACTGTCCATCTAGCGACAGACAACAGCGTTGCCGCCACTGACTGGCATGTACCTGCCTCTCCAGATGCCGAGTTGTAATCGCACCAACAGTTCCTGGTGCTCCTGTTACTACGTCCTATACTAACCGTTCCAAGTGCTCCTGTTACTACGTCCTATACGTTAAGTATGGTACCGACCATCTCGAATTCCGATGTGTGCGACACCATCTCGATGACGTCATCTGTGTACTCCGACAAAGCTATCCTGCATCAAATCACGGGCAGATTACTGTCAATACCTTGAGTTTCCGCAGTAGAGGCTCGAGAGGCAAAACATACAGAAGCGATTAAAAAAACTACACCCCTGACGCACCGAGCACGCGATACCAAACAGTTCTGATAGGTAGCCATTTGCTACTACCACTGACAGATCTTGTTGCACAAAGCAGTGACTCAGCCCCTAAACACTGGACCGAAACCCGCTCACGTTGCACAGCCACTAGATACCGATGGTTGATCCAAATTGACTAGTGCCCCACCAATGCCAGATCTAGACCCGATCCCCTCTATGATGTATCATATGAGGAGGAAGTGGTCCTGTATAGATGAATCTGTTAGGAATCGCACACGTTTGTGCAGGCCGACTACACTATCGGCGACAAGCGTCAACCTCTTTGCGAGCACCTTGGCCAAAATATTTAGTTCAGCCTGAAATTTTCTATCCTACCCCTCTTACTCGTGCCCTTCCTCAGCAGCACCACTGCTCCCCGGTTCACACAATTGGGAATGCTACTGTTCTGCTGCCAGTTGAGGTAGATGTCTGCCAAGATAGGAGTGAACAAGTCTGGCATGCAACAATATGGCTAGTAGGGAAAACCATCCAGTTCCGGCGATTTATCTCTCGCACAGCCGGACATAGAGTCCGCTATTTAAGATGCTGAAATATGTTTTTCGTTTCACTCCACCTCTTTCGACATGATTTGCAGCAAGCAATCGAGGCAGACAACGAAGCCCATCGCTCCGCATTCCGCTGTTCCTCCCGAATTGTTCGGCAAAGTGCTACTATTAACTTTCCCCATGTCTAATACTTTATACTGCCACTTCCATAGTATACCTTACCGATTCAACTCTAATTTTTCCTTTCAAACCCACATACCATCTGTTGTTTATAATTGCCCACGTCAATTCTCCCTCGACTAACTAGCTAATCCGGTCCCTGTATATTTTCCTGGACGTAAACGATATGTTAAGCTTCAAATAACCGAGTCCTTGTCTATGTTTACTGTACAGATCACGAACTTGTGATCTGTGTAGCAAACCACTCGGAAATGTGGACAACTTACGCTATTCCTATTAAATGTCCTAACAGATATCCTATCTAAATACGATCTGGATGACCCACTGTGATTGATCCAAATCCATATTGGCTAATTCAGTCGATTTCTGTCAGTTTCTGTTTTGTAACGCTTGAGCAGAGTTAAGAGGCTCTTTCACCCTTTCCTCCTCAGCACTAGTCCAACCGATCCTGGCGTGAGTCTAAGATACCATTCCAGTCACCCACTAATAGGAATGAGTAAGATGTAGCCAGGAAGGTCTCAAGGCACCTGAAGAAGTCTGGTTAGCCTGACCACATTGGAGCATAGACGGCCACTAATCTCAGGGCAACACATTGACTTCTCACGTGTAGGACCACCAACGTGCCATCCCGGTCTCGAAAGATCGTTGCCACCTCGGCACGTAGGCCATTTCTAAACAACACAGCCATCTTACACCACGCGGGCCGATCAAAAGAGGCATACTCCCTGTAGTCGGTTGGGAAACCCTAGACTCCCTGATAGTTACCACATCTAAATTTAGTGACCTGGTGTCGTTGAGCAGCTGGTCATGCTTCCAGTCACTTCCCAAGCCACAAACATTCAAACATCTAATCCGTCGAAGGAATTTTTCCGTTGTCCTCACTAATAGTATATCCTTCTGGAGGTTGTGAAGGAAGCTTTATATTTCCTCTCCCATCAGAATATCATTTTTCCTTCTTTTCCTTCTTTTTTAGGACTCCATTAACTATACGCTGTCCTTGCGGACAACTATGAAGTTGAGGAAATATAAACGAAGTGCGATCTTTCTGCGTGGGAGGAGGGCGGAAGGCTCGAACCTCCTGGTTTTTAGACTTAGTCAGCCCCATTTGGGCCCAATCTTTCTTTTCTTCCCACTTATCCCCAAGTTCCATTTCCTCTGTTCCAAGCTGGAAACCTCGACTTGGGCTTCTGGGGAACACGTGTTTACTGGTTTGTGCCTCACCTTCATGGCCACTGGTGCTAATGATGAGGCAGCGTCATTTTTTCCATGCTATCCTTGGAACTTGGGCCGTTTGTACTGTAGTAGCAGCAGTCTTGCTCTGTGTCTCTATAGTTTGCACCTCGGGGGCCTGCTGTTGTTGCTTCTGTGCTTCTATTGCTGTCTGCTGTACATTTTTCCTTCTCTTTGTGTCTTATTTTTCAAGGCAGAAAGCCTTGAGGTGGTTTTTACTACAACACAAGTAACACTTAGATTTTCTGCTCTGCAACACCAACCCGATAGATTTAAAGGTTGAACTCTTGTTGGGATAGATCTCCGAAACGGCCTTGTCATGGTCAACCATGGGTCGATTTTCTCACTTGACTCGGACCATGTCTCTCACGTTTCTTCTCATGTACTGGGACACCAATCTATTAGTTGGTGTGTAACGCACGAGCACCGAATGTGTCTGAGGCTCCCTCTAACTGCCGAAACTCTGGCCTTGTCCAACATAATAGACCTCTTGCCACACGTTGGACAGGGTCTTCTCAAGTTAACTTTTGGAAGGAATGTAAAATCCGTAACTGTTTTTCAGGACAAAGCAGAGGTATGTCAATGTCTTCCTTCACCTCTCCTCCACGAACTCTTCGGGTAAAGAGGTATGGTCTTTCGTAATATACCTTACTTCTTCATTTTCCGGTATCCTTAACAAGTCCAGTTCCTCCTAGTCTACGGCGGTGCTAGTAAAGGATGTCCTGCTTATGTTTGTGTCATTGCTGCCATTGTGTCATTGTGTCGTTGGTGTCATTATTGCTGCCAACGTCAGCCAACCAACCGACGTCGGCATAGTGTTCTGATTCATAATGTTATTGTTCACATTAACAGTGTTGTCACATTGGACATTTCTCAAAGAATCTTTTTTTTCAAATTCATTTTTATTCAAATAGATATTGTTTACATTCCGTTATGTAAATAAGGCTTCCAAGGTTTTATCGCGGGAGCATCCCGCTACTACCACCACCGAAGACGTCATGTTCAAACATTTTGTTTCTAAATATCTTCCCTACGAAGAATTTCAAAATAGTAATAAAATAAAAAAGTAACATGTTCCGCCAAGCGAGGAAGAAACACGAAATAAAACACTACTGTTTAAAATAATTAAAAACAAAAATAGAAAACACTCACTTGAATCACAAACAAACGTAAATCCAGGAGCAGAAATAAAGTCTTTCCGTTCATAATCCAGCATAACAATAATAAAAATATTAATAGTACTAATAATAATTTCTTTATTTGCCATGAGATACATTACAAGGACAAATTACAAAAACGGTGGGGCTTTACGCAGAATCGATTATGAAAAAGACAGGCATGACAAACAATATACAAAAGAAATAAAATGAAACGTCCCAAAATTGGGAGGTAACCAAGGGCCAATCAAGGAAGCCAAAGTATCCAGGATTATCCTGGCTACCAAGAGCATATGCCTTCCCCCAGCTATGTTCTCCGGTCTACGTGCGCATGCTAAAAGTATGCCTATTCACATGGGATATTCCCACCCTCAGAAAGCCCTGAGGGAGTCTTTTTCTTTCAAATGTAATATTTGCGTTTTTTTATCTTAACCCCCATCCGCATCTACTCACACTCTTCAAAACAGAAATATTCGGGTATGCCAGAAAGACCCGCAGATGCAACCAACACGTGGAACTGTAGTGACGTTCCCGTTCGGTTCTCCTGGTGGGTACTTAAGTTCTATGATGACTTGTAGAATTTATCACGAACTGGCAATGTCAATCCTCCCCGGTAGTACTGAGATTTCTGGAAGTTGTCCATAGACCCCAGGCTGTAAGTTCTTCAGAATATACTGTTCAGTTGTATACTGTTCGTCGGCGCCTAGTGTCTCCCTGAGAACTTCTTCGCTTTTGCCGACCTCTAATCCTATATAGGATGCAAGGGTTGATGTACTTGCTTGCGGTCGCACTTGCAAGGGTTGATGTACTTGCTTGCGGTCGCACTTGCTGACTGGTAGGTGACTTTTAATACCTGACAACATTCCAGATGCCAGGCGCCTAATCTAGATCTTTGCTTGACCTAGGAGTTTAGCTCCATCAAAGACATGCCTGACAAACAGCGACCACACCTGCTCCAGGAATCTCTCCAGATGCCGCAGCCTCAGTGCATGCCTGTGCATCATCAACCACAGCATCCAAAGCCCACCGTGCAGAGGGTGTTGGCAGCAGAAGGACCTTCTAACCAGTGGAACGAGTCCCTTCCTAAGAAATGAAAGAGCAGACACTCCAATCTGGTCAAAGGAAAACTGGTGCAAGGCACGATGTTCAGGCGGTAATAAACAACAGAAGCGGTGTAAGTGTTCGCCACCTCTGCATAACCTTTCATGGTAGCTTCTTCTCAGCACATTTCTGGGTAAGACTAGCCACCCTGCTCGTAACCGTTTCCCAATTCTTATCCACCTTGAGTTATGACCTAGGGCAGAACCCAAGAATCTGAACAGGACCGTCAGTTAGCGACCCATGATGCTGGCCGGGGTGAACTTGCCTCTCCAGCTGTCGAGTTTCAAGCCTACGGATTTGTCTTGGTAATAATAATAATGATAATATGAGACATTGCTATTTCTCTGAGACATTGCTACGCCACTGAGACAATACTACTTATCTGAAACACCGCTAATTCACTATTTCTCTGCTCTGGAAAATATCCATTTAACATCGATGAAATAACAGTAAAGAGAATAAAAAACAACTGATGAAAATGATGAAGGATACATTAACTATTTATTTTATTCTATTGATCTTTACCTTATATAAGTTATCTATTGTTAACGTTCGCACTAGTTGCTGACAAGCCAGTACAAGCCAAATCAAGTATGGTCACTCGACCTGCTAGAAATAGCAACCCAAACTCCTTCAAATCACATTATACCGCCTTTAAGAAATGGTCCT
>JAOPJV010107528.1:0-10329 GCA_027122495.1 Muusoctopus longibrachus
TTTGTGTTGGTCTCCGTATCTATGTTTACCACCCGTGACATAGCGGTTCGGTGATAGAGACCGATAGAATAAGTACCAGACTAAAAAAATAAGTACTGGGGTCGATCTGACCGACCTCCAAGGCGGTGCCCCAACATGGCCGCAGTCAAATGAATGAAACAAGTAAAAGAGTAACTGTTGTCTGGATAATTAAAACAAAACTAAACTCAGCAAGACAAGACAATGGTATTTCTGATTAGCTGTGTTTAGCTTGTTAACTAGTTTATAACTTGTGTGTGCATTAACATTTCTCACGTCAGCAACATTTTACAATGTCACAGTTGTGGCATTTCAATTCAAATATCAACCTAGCTGAATGCTATCAATTAATCTGTCCAATTCATAGATATAAGATAATAGTCGTCATCCTGATTCATTTAATACACTGTCTTTTAGCTGATACCACCATTGTACAGACTTCTATCCCTCGATAGACACCAGCTTAGCCGATGTTACATACTGTCCATATTAAACATGATTTATTTTACTACTACCGCACTTAGATGTTATTCAATGTTTAAGTTAAAGACAATGTATAGCTTTAAGACGATCAAGTTTTCGTGTCTTGAAACAAGATGATGGGTAGATCACTTAAATTCGGATATAAGGAAAGGAAATTCTGTAGGGGCTAGTAAATATAAGAGCACCACACTGAATATTAGTCAATTAAAAAAAAATTGTCGTCTTTATTCAAAGAATTAGTACCCCACATAATGTTTTACTCTGTGCAGACTAGAATCTGTGCCATTTCAACTATTACACTGCTAGAATCGATTATAAATCTCACCCTTTGAAACAGCGTTGTAATCTTATTGGTTAGTCTGGAGAAGAGGAGTATTGCCAATCACCATTGTAAGCTCTCAAGATTGGTGACTTTGATGTAGTTGCCTGAATTTCTGAGGTCAATGTTAGGAGAAAAGTGTGGACAAGGAATGTATTCTTTCAAAATATAGTACTGAAGTAGAATATATGGGGAAGCGCTTAGTAAGTAGCTTCTGAGGAGTCATACATAGTACAGATAAGATGAAAGGTGGGAATAGGGAGTTTAAGCGAAAGAGGTAAAAAGTTTGCAAGTTCAGAGGAGCAGAGACTGCCATAGTGTCGGTAAACGAGACAGAGGGTGGACAAAACACACCAGTAGACTTAAAGGTTACAGTGTGTGGGTGAGTGAAAGTTTACCAATCATTCGGATGGATATTTTTATGTAGTTCAGAGTAGTTGTGTGTGTCAGCTGCACTGTCTCAGGAATGAGAAGAAGAGAATAGAAACCCAATGTCTCTAGTTAAGCTGGTAGTAAACGTTGTGATGTGTTTTCTTCCACATCAGCTGCAAAGAGTATTTCTAACACCTTTCAACTCATGCTCTCATTAAAAGCGTGTCCAGGCATGCATTAATGGAGACGCTTACCTGTAACTATGCAACCAAAAAGAACAATCTAGTATCTTTAAAGTTAAAGCCTACTGAAAAATAGTTTTGACGGAGAAGGTCAAAAGTAGGTATTATTTCGTTGTCAAGGATCTGTTCTTTCTCTGATGGCCTAATCAACTTTATTTTTTTTAATTATCTAAGAATTGATTTCTTATACACTTCGTTTTACTCTTGAATTAATAAATAAACACTGGTTAATGTATTATGTCTACTTGTGATGAATGTAACTTTAAGAACTGTGTGCCAGATGTTCAGAAATGAAATGAAGTCACATTCATATTAAGAATCTGGTACATTTGAACTGAGTGGCAAAATACATTCTAGTTATAGTTGAGTAATATATTATTCCACAATCCATTGAGTGGTTGGAGACACTGCTGCATCTTTATATACTGGTTTAAATTAATGTATACTAGAGTGGTTTCCCCGTTACCTTCTTCAAGCCGTCGGGAGGATTTGAAGCTACCAACAAAAGGAAATCTACACCAATTACATAGTCCCTCTTCTCAGTTAATTGTTGTTGTTGACGTTTAGCCCCAGGTCAAAAGTAATCCATCAGACCTATGATCAAAAGCATTTCAGCAATGACCATCCCATCTTTTTTTTTAATATCGTGTCTGTATTCAGGAATACATAATCAAATGTATCCCTCCTTTTTTAAGATGGTTGGGTGTGCTTTTAAGGAGATTTGGCTGCTATTTCTAGCAGCTTAAACAAGCACGTAGAAGATTCTTCACTGACTTATCTTCTAACCTAGTTGCCTACAGGTGTAAACTGAACCTCCATTGTACCTAACTACAGTTATGTGGACTCAGACTTTAAGAATTAAGTGTCTCTACCAGATACTTAATTTTTTTTTATTGATTTGTAGTGAGTGCCTTAGAGCAAAATGAAACTACCCAATGAATGGAGATGGCGATCTTGTTTCGGTTCTCACTTATCTTACGACAGTAATGTCCTTTAGAAAGGCATGAACGTCACAATACTCCATTTTTACTTTCTATCTAGCCAATAAAACATCAATATTTCGAGAGTAAAATCCGGATTACGAGGAAAGTGTTGGGGGTCAGCTTCGACAACAATGGTAATAAAATCCGGGAAAGTTTGTGGGTGTCAATTAGTTTGGTTGCCCTAAGAAATGGAACAATCTGACTTTCGGACACAGGTCCTTCGTCAGAGAGTCGTCAAGTAATAGCTGACCGAAGTGAAAAAAGGAGTGAATAGGTTAAATGGTAGAGACAGGAAGTGGATGAGGAGATAATCACAGTGAATGAGAGCTGTATGGAGTGAGGTGTGTGAAATGTGGCGTGTGAAGAAGGTAGACCGTGAAAGAGGTGGTGGGTGTGGAGCTAACTAGGGATCCTCTACATGTCTATATGCCTTTGAGGGAGTCTATACATGGTCGCTTGCTGACGTAATATAATTGTGATAAGTGTGTAATTTACTTGAAAGATCAACAAATAGTGACGCAATTTTCTCATTTTTTAGAGTAACTTTATATCGAATAAAATTAATACAATAAATATAAAAACAATGTTTTAACTTTGAATTTATTATATAATTTAAATACTTATAGATATAAATTCATCTTAACGAACTCACGTCAGTTATTGTTTTAAGTTTATTTTTACAGATATTTCCAAAATATTAACGTTCATTACAAAGAATTGAAAATTCCTCCACATGGATAAATGGTTAAATTTGCCAAAGAAGAAGACAGCAGAAAACAATGCTGAAGTAATAATTTCTGCAGAACCTGGATGTAGCAACACAAATCAGAAAGTGAGTGAAACTGTAGAAGCTCAACAATCACGCACAAATAGAGAAAGTACAACAAATCTTTCAAATCTTTTTTTGCAATATGAATTTACTTTCGCTTTTAGGTACCAAGCGCACTGTTCCAGTCTACTTAATTTGGAATGAATGTTTGGCGAAGAAAAGTATGAAGTATAGTAAATTAAAAAGACAACTTGATACTGTACATGCTTCCTATGAAGGCAAATCTTTACTGTTTGTTTTAGAGATTACTGGAAACTTCAAAAGTACAAAAATAATTTTTTGAAAAATATATATTAGTTCAAGAAAAATACATAAGAGCATCATACGAAGCTTCATAATTAATTATGAAAGCTAAGAATTCATAGATGATTGGCGAAGAACTAGTGTCGCAAGCGGCAAGTAGAATCGCAGAAATTATTCACAGAAAGACCTAAGTGGAAGAAATAAGAAAAATTCAACTGTCAAATGATACGGTATGTAAAAGAATTGCAGAAATAGCGATAACCAATTTGTGCAACATATTGAAAGAATTAATGGAAGTACTAAATGTGTTATTCAGTTGGACGAATCAACCGGCATTACAAATGTGGCTAAGAAAGTAGGTCTTGAATGGAATAACTGTCGGTGTATGTACTGATGGTGCAGGTGCAATGATGGGGGAAAACGTAAGATGTCGAGCAAAAATTTAAATCTGCAGACAGATTTCCCTGGTGTACCGGATGTGCCACAGCGGGCCGTCTAGATCGTATCTAGATAGGGTCTTCGTTTGGCCAGCGGATATGGATAGCGTAGGGTGTCCACAGTTCAAACTAGTCGGCTACACAGACCATAAACTCGCGATCTGCACGGTTGACTAAGGTAGGACTCATAAACAGGGACCCGGTTACTGGAAGCTCAATGAGTCCTTACCAGCGCGCAAAGACTACAAGGACCGGATTAGCGATCTAGTTAGGCGGCAATTGACGGGGCAATCGTAAACAACCGGTGGTGGAGCCCCCTGAAGTGGACGATTAGATCGGAATCTATAGCGCTCAGTAAGGAGCTAGCGATAGAGAGAAATATAGCGGAGAGGAAGCTAGTTAGCGATTTAGAAGAGGCGATTAGCAAGGGCATCGCGACCGACGTGCTAGTGGTGAGAATGGCACTCGGCCACTTCTTCAACGCGAAACACGAAGGCTGCGTTGTCAGAGCTAGGGATCGTGCTCTTAAACACGTGGGAACGAAAGTTGTTCGATGGGCCCGAGTCACGGAGGCGCGATGTGGCAACAAAGCCACGATCCGGTCTTTGACGGATGGGGACGGGCGCGAGTTATTCGGTTCCAGGCAGATGTGTGCGGCTTTTCAGCAGCACTTTGCTCGACGGTTCGGGGCGGACGACGACGGGCGCGAGGAGACTGTGGCAGTAGACTTTACTGCCTACCGTGACGGCCTGCCGCGACTGTCAGCGGAAGAGGCGAAGTGCTGCGAAAGTCTGATAACAGCCGCTGAAATACGGGAGGCGGTGACCGGCTGCGCCAGGAGCAAATCGCCGGGTCTGAATGGTCTGCCCTACGAGCTTTACGTTTATATGCCAGACTTGTTTGGCAACCTCTTGGCGGTCGTCTACTGCAACTGGCAACAGAACGGGAGAATTTCCAGTTCAGTGATCCGGGGCGTGGTGGCGCTGCTGAGAAAGGAAGCCGACAAGGGGGACTTTGTAGACAACTTTCGGCCAATAATTCTGCTGAACGCAGAGTTTAAGATTTTGGCCAAGGTGTTAGCAAAGAGCTTGACGCTCGTCGTCGGTGGCTTGGTCGGGGAAGCGCAGAAATGCGCGATCCCTAACAGGTCCATCCACAACAACCTCCACCTCATGCGATACATCGTAGAGTGCGTTGGCAATAGAGCTGGCTTCGGTGGGGCCCCAGTCAATTTGGATCGGTCGAAAGCTTTCGATAAGATCGACCATCGTTACTTGGCAGCCGTCTTGATAGCGGCCAGTTTCGGGCCCATCTTCAGAGGCTGGATCGCTGCAATGTACAGCAGCAGCACCCGCTCGGTGGTCAGAGTAAGCGGCCACTTCTCGGAACCGTTTAGCATCGCACGCTCTGTCCATCAGGGGTGTCCCCTCTCACCTCTTCTGTACGTGCTGGCTCTCGAGCCACTACTATGGAAAAGCTGGAACGATTGAGGGGCATACCCTTCAAACTGGGACAACCCGAGAAGGCCGTGTAGGTGTATGCGGGCGGCGTCACCGTTATGGTGTCGGACGCCACTGACGTGGAGGCGGTCAGTACTATGCTAAAGGAATACGAGACGTTGGCGGGAGCGAAAATCAACCCGGGTAAGTCGGTGGGCTTGCAGCTCGGCATCTGGAGAGGCAAGTCCATGCCGTCGGACGGCGCCGTGTAGCGCTGGACCGATGGACCGGTTAAACTGCTTGGGGTCTGGTTCGGTCCCGACCTCCAGGTGGAACGGAACTGGGACGAGGTAACGAGCAGGGTGGCCAGTCTCACCCAGAAATGAGCCGAGAGGAAGCTGTCCCTAAAAGGTTGGGCAGAGGTGACGAACGCCTACATGCCTCCGTCATTGTTTACCACCTGACCGTCGTGCCTTGCCCAGTTTCCGTCTGACCAGACTGGAGCGTCTGCTCTTCGATTTTTTATGGAAGGGACGCGTTCCACTGGTCAGGTGGTCCATCTACTGCCAGCACCCTCTTCGCGGTGGGCTAGGTATGCCGTGGTTGCTGATGCGCAGACACACGCTCAGGCTGCGCCATCTGCAGATATTCCTGGGCGGGGAGCAGGTATGGTCACCGTTCGTGAGACGCGTTTCTTCGCTCCGCAGCTCGTCTACTTGACGGAGCTGCAGCCCTGAGTAAAGGATAGGTCGAGACTGGGTGCCTGGCATCTGGAATGTCTCCAGGTGCTCACCATCCTCTACCAAGTCTGGCAACGGGATCGGTAGAAGTTCCACTCTGACAATTTATAGAGGGTTAGTGGAGGGGAAGAGCGACGACGTTCTCGGGGGGACTCTGGGCGACGACGACAACGAACTGGCCGGTCTGTTCCAGAGGACTTTCGGGTCGGGGACAGAAGTCGTTGGCCTGGCAGTGCTACCGAGGGGCGCTACCGGTTCGAGATAACCTATGCAGGCATGGAAGTGCCGTCAGACGGACCTGTCCGAGATGCGCGCAGAACGATGAACCCGTTCTGCACGCGCTCGTCCTGTGTCCGGGCATTGCTGACTTGTGGAGTTGTGTCGAACAGGTGTTGTCATGTGTGAGACGGTTCTGGCTGTCGGCCGAGTCCATCGTGAAGATTTCTCCGCCGCAAGTTTCACTTGAAAAGGAAGGTGAGGGTTGAGAGGGGCGCTTGCCCTTGGTGTTCAGGGTGATCATGGCTCTGTGGGGTTCCTCGATTGTCCCTTAGATGGGGCTCCTCCTGTATCAGGAGATCCGCATCATCATCATCAGCAGCAGCAGCAGCAGCCATCCAGCCGTCCCCACCACCACCGCCACTACAACAATCCGTGATAACAACAACCTGTGAAAGAGCAGCAGCAACAATAAAAATAAAAACAGCGACAAGAACAATTATATACCGGTGTGTGTCAGTCAAGGCCGGCAGAATAGAAAGGACATCAAATACTCAGGCGGAAAGGTGCTTGAGAGGAATCTGGACGGACATTGACTTCGTCACCCACACCAGACAATACAGCAGTATCGAGGTGAGATTTCTCCCAGAAGCCAGCACCCATAAGCATTTCACTGTCCTATGCAGGAGTGAGGAATTTTTACTCATCCCTATATATCTCGGTCGGCGTGTAATTAAGAGAAAGGTGATGGATGTGCCTCCAGACATGGATATCTAGTGAGTTACGGCAAACGTTGTCCTGGAGGGAGGAGACTCGCTGCTGGACATCAAAAACTACTGGCAATAATATGTGGTCGGAATTGGATTAGAGGTGCTGATCCAGATAAAACCCGAAAGACGAGATAGGATTCTGGACATAATAGACCTCCCTAACGGGACACAACTAAATGTGATGGTGAAAGGCACACATTTTAGGTGTAGCACCGACAACCTGGGGGTTTTCCACCCACAACAACAACTGGGAGAAACAGAACGAAGGCCTGCACTGCAGCCAACACCACAACTCCAGCAACAACAACTATACCAACAACAGCAGTAGCAAATACAATAACAACAGCAGCAACAGGAACACCACCATCAACAACAATCACAGCAGCAACAACCAGCAACAGAAACAACAGCAGCAACAGCAACAACAACAACGACAGCAGTTGCAACAACACCAACAACAGCGTGCAATAACATCAGCAGCAAAGAAACCAACAGTAGTAATAATAGCAACATTAACAGAAGCAGCAGCACCACCAACAGCAGAAACAACAGCAATAGGAGCCCCGCCAAACGCCTCAACGGGACATAAAACGAAAACCCAAAATAGTGTCTCCTAATTTTGCCCTCCCTGACCCACATGCGCAGACATGCCAATTCCCTCCTCTGCTTCGGATTGTCTGGTTCAGAAACTTCGTCATGTGATAAGGCTGAGCCAAAAAACCTGTCTCAAGAAGTCACCGTAAGAGGGAAACGGAAAAAAAAGAAGAAAAAAGGCCACCGTAAGTAGAAAGCCGGGAGGTTCGAGGTGGTGGCAGTTTTTCCTTTGACCAACCACATATCCACAACACCACTACCAAACACGCCAGTGAGTTGATGGAGTTTATACAACAAACAAAAAAAACAAAGACAAAATACAGACAGAAGAGTAGTATTGCGGAACTCATCTCAAAGACACTCAAGAACAGCCGGGTTCTAAAAACGGCGTTAGACGTCTACATGGAAAGGAAAAATTTCTTCCCACGCAGTGTCGGACGTTTTGCCGATACCCTAAGCAAAAGAGACATGGTGGGGCCTTTCAAGGAAACTCCACCAACTGCCGGGAAACCCGTATTAGCCGTCAATCCAAAAAACTAAAGTAAGTGACCACTCTCTCACTCTCCTTTTTCCGACCAACATGGGAAGCATAAATGTACGTGGTCTGGGGTCACCTTGGAAGCAAGGCCGTTTGCTCAACGATCTCAGGTCACTAGATATAGACGTGGTAGCCATCAGGGAGATTATGATTTCCGGGACACACCTACTCGCACCAATTTTCAATGACTACGAGGTGTACGCATCTTTTAGTCGGCGTGGATCAGGAGGCGGAGTAGCAGTGTTGTTTCGGAAAGGTATGGATCTCGAGGTACGGACTATCTTCCTGGACACGGACTGTAAGTCAGTGGTGCTGGATGTGAGCAACAGCGAAGGCAGGGACTTCAGTCGAGTGGCCATCGATAGGAGCAGGATGACCGAATTTCTTCAGGCGTCTAGAAGCGTTCTTGGGAACATCCCGCTCTTTAGTGATAGTAGGAGACTGGAATGGTATTTTAGATGCATGTTGGGATTGTGTGGGGCTAACTGATAGAAGAGTGGGATGTAAAAGCCTCGCAAAGCTGCTCAGACAGTTCCAACTGTCTGACAGGCAGCGACCGGATTCCCCGTCGGTAGTTAGGCGTTTGTTGGTGGGGGCAATAGTCAACAACCGGTGGTGGAGCGCTCTAAAGAGGGCGATTAAAATAGAGTCGACAAGGTTCAGCATAGAAGTAGCGATAGAGAAAAGAGATTTGAAGGGGTGCTAGTGAGTAACTAGCGATTAGAAAAGAGGCGATTAGAAAAGGTACCGTGACTGACGTGCTAGTAGCGAGAATGGCGCTCGACCATTTCTTCAACGCGAAACATAAAGGTTGCGTTGTCAGAGCTAAGACGCTTGCTCTAAAACACGAAGGAACGAAAGCCATTCGATTGGCTCGGGTGGCAGAAGCATGACGTGACAACAAAGCCACAATTCAGTCTTTGACGCAGGTGTGTGCGGCGTTCTAGCAGCACTTTGCTCAACTGTTCGGTGGTGGACTTTTGTGACTACCTTGACGGACTACCTCGGCTCTCGGTGGGGGACGCAGAGTGCTGCGAAAAGCCGATAACAGCACCTGAGATACGGATGGGGGTAAGTGGTTGTACGAGGAGCAAACGTGCGCTATCTACGACAACCTCCACTTCATGCGATACATTGTAGAGAAGGTGGGTAATAAACCTGTCTTGATCAATTTGGCCAGTCTCACCCAGAAATGAGCCGAGAGGTAGCTGTCCCTGAAAGGTCGGGCAGAGGTGACGAATGCCCACATCGTTTCCGTCATTGTTTACCACCTGACCGTCGTACCGTATCCAGTTTCCGTCTAACCAGACTGGAGCGTCTGCTCTTCGACTTTTTATGGATGGGACGCGTTCCACTGATCAGGTGGTCCATCTACTGCCAGCACCATCTGCGCAGTGGGCTAGGTATGCCGTGGTTGCTGATACGCAGACACGCTCAGGCTGCGCCATCTGCAGATATTCCTGGAGGGGGAGCAGGTGTGGTCGCCGTTCGTGAGATGCGTCTTTCCGCAGCTCGTCTCTTTGACGTAGCTGCAGTCCTGAGTAAATGGCAGGCCAAGACTGGGCACCTTACATCTGGAATGTCTCCAATTGCTCATCTGCTCACCGCCCTCTACCAAGTCGGGCAACAGGATCGGTGAAAGTTCCACTCTCGCAATCTATAGAGGGTTAATGGAGGGGAAGAGCGACGACGTTCACGGGTAAACTCTAGACTTCGACCAGAATAAGTTAGCTGGTCTGTTCCAGAGAACTTTCGGCCCAATGACTATGGAAAACTGCCAGAAGTCTCTGGCCTGGCAGTCCTACCAGGGGGCATTGCCAGTTCGAGATGCGTACAGAGCGATGAAACCATTCTCCATGCACTCTTCCAGTGGCCGAGCATTACTGATTTGTGCAGTTTTGTCGAACAGCTTTTGTCGCGTGTGGGACGGATCCGGCTATCAGCTGAGTCCATTGTGAAGATCGCCCTGCTGTCTTCCATTCGATGGGAAGGGCAGGCACTTTTGCTTTGTCTGGTGGCTATGGTGAAAGAGGTTATGTGGTGGACGCGACTGAAACGACTGAAGACAGACACTTTCCTCTTTAGTCAAGCCCTCAACAACTTCTT
>JAOPJV010108483.1:0-10318 GCA_027122495.1 Muusoctopus longibrachus
TGAGATAGCATTGCACCCCCGACAGCTAGTTGTATCATGATATGTACTAGGTGAATGACGGGAGAATGGGAGAGTGGCAAAAATAAGGATCGAATGTGAACGACATTTCACCAGTACACATCGTGTTTATTATGGGCTTTTACGCCCCTTTCCAAGAAATATAATCTTTCTTTCTAGCACTCCACACTCCCCCCGAACTAACTAGTCTCTTAATTTGCTTAATATTCAAATTCATTTGCCCCTCGTTTCCCTGCTTCTTTTTATCTATATTCAACCTGTTACATATACAAAACTCGGTATTTCTTATTCGCTTTCAGACTCCCCTCTAATAAACACTACGTTTTCGTGTTGAGAAGTTGTATGCATAAATTCGTTGAAAATTTATAACTGAAACTGATTTTCTTTATAATAATTCTGTTCTTGCAGTAGCATGATATAATCTGGCCGTAATTTGTTTTCAAATCAAATAATACACACTTAGAAATACATATTTAGTCAGGTCGAAGTCTGTGTTTATTTTTTAGTAATATTTATGCCAAACTAGTAGGTTCAGCACCGTAGCATAGTGCACACCCTGTGACAATAATCACCACACACAATACAACACAAGTTGTGATGCCCTACAATTTTCGTTGCAGTGATTAGGCATCTTCAGCCTTGTATTTTACATCGCGGATTCAAGGGAGAGTAATAATCTAAAGAAGAACCAAGTGTCCCTAACTGTGAACCAGAAACTGGAACTTATAAGGACGTTAGAGGCTGGTGCTTCGGTGGCGAGAGTTTGTGAAGAGTACACAAGGTTAAGGACAAACTCTCTGTATTTTTCTTGAAATATAATGTTGATGCAAATTCTAAATCATCATATGTTAGTATGAAGGTGCATGGCTTAGTAGTTAGAGTGTTGGGCTCGCGATCGCAAGATCGTAAGTTCGATTCCCAAACTGGGCGGCGTGTGTGTCCGTGAGCTAGGCCTTTCATTTCACGTTGTTCTAGATCAGTCAGCTGAAGAAATGAGTATCAGCAGCAGCTATGGGCTAAACTTGCGACGGACTAGCATCCCGTTTAAGGAGGGAGTCTTCTTCGAGTAGATGGAACTCGCCAGCCTGGAAAGCGTTAATTGAAAATATCCATCTGTGTATCATAGCACGGCATGCTATCGGCAACATCAGTGAATGTACCATTCACTGTTCACTATATGTCAGAGTGAGAGGATATACTTTTCAAGGCAAGTGATATTGAGTATACGTTAGTGATCAGGAGCAATAACTCCGAAACATGTATAGCGTTCTCAGTCACAAGCTAAGGAGAGTTGTCTCCTCATTCTGACATATAATCATGTGTTTTTAAAACAACTAGTCTTGTAGAGAATTTCTCCCCTACTCTTTCTCACTCAACTCTTTCTCACTCAACTCTTTCTCACTCAACTCTTTCTTTTTCTATATCTGTCTCTGTCTCTCTCTCTCTCTCTCTCTCTCTCTCTCTCTCTCTCTCTCTCTCTCTCTCTCTTTCTCTGTGTCTTTCTTACTCTCAAAATCATTGTTACAGCTTACTGAGCCGATGGACCTACGATTTCGCCTTCAGGCAAATGTGAATGCTGGTACCATTCAACTTTCTCACATCATCTCGTATCTGTTAAGCAGGCTTAAACACTATTTCTTGTAGCCGGTCATTGGGTTCTCGATATTTCAACGTGAGTTAACACGAGTATGCAGTTTCACCCGTCCATCATTCAAGATTGAAAAATACTGATTCAATTATATTCGTGCTAGAAGTGCTAGAAAGAGTAACTAAGACGAAATAGTGGATATTCTTTTATCAATATTAGTTATATTATTATAATAATTCTTCCAATGTAAATAGAGACATATTTATTTTTTGTACATATTTATATTTTAATAACAATTTCTATTTTAATAAAACAAATCATATATCAAAACAAAAACCATTACAGTTCATTGTTTTTTCCTTCAATTCCCTCACTTCTGTTTCGTTGAATATCTCTTGACATGACACTTTATTATCTACATTTGTGAGTTTACTTACAGATATTGCCTCTCTTATGTTAGCCTTCTTTGACGTATATATTTTATGTCGTGCGGTAGTAATTATACAAGACGAAGCATATTTAAGTGCAACCATTGTTTTATCAAAATATTCAAGGAGTGGGTGTAATTATGTCAATAAGTACTTGCTCATATCCAATAATATCATCCCATACTAAAAATTCAAAAAACCAAACACTAGGCGCAAGTGGTCCTTTACTTATAGCTTATTCAAGCTAGTGACCGACATTTTTCACATCGAACTATTAGCCATGTTAAATAGATTTGATCACATGACTGACATGTTGATCCGCATGTTATTATAACGACGTGAAATATATAAAACACCCAACGTTACAATAATATTAGTAACATAAAATATTGTATAAAAATGACATCAGATCTCCCGGTATCGAATTGTTATATTTCACTTCGTTATTTGCGAACAACGTCTAATATCATTTGCAATTTCTTTCCTTTATCAGTTTATCAAATAACACTATTTATTAATAGAATCTGAAATATTACTGATTCTGCATTTTGTATACTAACACTGTTTGTGTCATTGTTTATTAGATATGCATGAGTTAATATACCCTGCTCATCTTTAAGAATCACAAGTTACATCATAACCTACTTGAGATATTACTCTAGCTTGTGTACTTCATCATTTCTTCTGCATTGATATCAAACTGGAGCTGCTGTTTCATAAGACATTGTTAGTGGTGATCGTATTTGTTTGCCCATCAAAACTGATGGACTAAGAAATATTCCTGTATGAGCAATTGTCTGATAACTCAAATGTATGACTCTCAAATAAACATCAATAGAATCTTTACTTGTGAATGAGCTTTTAAATCAATTTTAACACAAATCTTTCGACAATTTCCTTTTAATTTATATGGTATAGAGGTGATTTACGAAGTTTACATTCGATCTTATTATTAAGCCATGTACATGAGTTATTAATATGAATTTCTCTGATATTATCACACACAAATATTTCTAGAACATTTCTGGAAAACACAGTTCTTAATACCTGCTTCTCTAGGGATAATTGTTATTACTTCTGAACACCCAGAACATGTGTCAACGATAATTTAAAAACAGTTCTAAATACTTGCTATAAGCATGTTCCATATGCACATGTATTTAAATTTTAATTTCTTTCGGCCATGTGTGCATTTGTGAGGCAACACCAGTTATAATCTATCACATGTTGGACATTATCTGTCATCATCTCAGCAAACTGGCCACCATGGCTTTAATTTCAACTGATTCCTTGTTGCTGTTCAGCCACAATGTACATCAACTTGTATGAGTTTTTCCATCAGTTTTTGCAAACAGTTTGCAGGAAAAATTAAATCTCTATTACAAAAAATACCGTCTTCAATATTAATGTATTTTTAATAGCTTAAATAGCCTTTTAACATAACAATTACTCGGATTATAATTTAATATTCGTTTTAATATACCAGATAATATATTATGATCAGTTGATTCAAATTTCATATTTTCGCGTATTATAACATCAGTTTCTAAGAAATGGAAGAAATACTATCATTATCATGTTCGTCAAAACCAACATCATTAATAAACATTATCCGTGATAATGTATGAACATGTGGTATTTCAGATATCTTTTCCTCAGATGATACCTAATCAAATGCTGTCATTTGGCTTCAGCTGTGGTTAATGCTCTTGATAAATATAGTACAGGATGGCCGTCTTGTGAATATATTCCTTATATAGCTTTTTCACTTGCATTACTTGTTAATGTGACCTCTTATTTGACATCATAAATAAGGACCAATGACATGGATACTCACATCACTTTAATAAACTAAAATGGAATTAGTTGCTGAAGTCCATACAATGTGTCCCAAGTGGTAATATACGGCCAGACTAATATTCAATATATCTCCCATTGAAATTAATTAATCCAAAGGAAGTTTCTAATTGTTTCTTATCCTTTGGGGCTTTTACATTCATAGTTCTGACTAATAATCGATAATCTGGTGGTATACCATGATTTATCAATCTATATCTTCCAAACAGACACATCATCAACCTGTAACATAGACCTGTAACATTGATCAGCATGCTTGATAATTCCAATCTTTTTATGATCTCACCTAACTTGATATGTAGACTTTCGACAGATGTAACACCATTACATACATCATCTAGATAAATAATAAAATTATCAATGTCATTTACAGGAACAATTTCTTCCAGAAACATAGAGATGGCTGTTATATTTCCATATGGAATACATGTCCACCTAATAGATCCGTTGGAAAGTCTATTGCTTCAGAACACATTTTTATCATATGGTGTTACCATTAAAATCCAGTTTAACATAACAATTCATGAAAGAAAGATTGGTGTACTAATTAGAGTTGGATAAGAATCTGAAAAAAATATTTCATTTACAGTTACTATATTGTCTCCACATATTCTGAGATCTCTATACATATTTCAAACATTTACTAAAGATGACGCTCATATATTTTCCAATGGAGGAATCTTTTCTAAACGACCTTCATCAGTTTCGTTATAACTATTGGTTTAATGTGTATTGGTAAAGTCTTGCCTCAAAATAAAATGACATGGTATTTCATTTCGGAAGAATGTTATCCATAAAACCGTGTAATCTCCCAAGTAGTTCTGGGATTGATCACACGATCATATGGTTGAGTCACATGATACAATGTGTAAAACAGATAATATGTGCGACGCTGCAATAATATCAGTAACATAAATTACAGTATAACAATACTATCACATTTTAAATACAACTTGCAGTGCTGGACATTTACTTTATCGGCTGCTGTCGACTGGAGATCACTGCCATTTCGGCAGTTTCACATAATATCGATCCCTCCAGCAGTGCTAAGCATCATTGATTTTACCAAGGAATATCCAGGCTCTTTTATCTTACACGATAATGTGATTTTACCCTTCTTTCATTATTCATGCAGCCAACACACCCAACTAGGGGCATCTGAAACCGCTTCATTCATGCAGCGATTATTGTATTTTACTATTTACTGGGGATTTCTTCATCGTTTTAAGCTTAGGTGTTATTCTCCCATAACACTGCCATATCCATGATGAAGCACTCTATGATTCCTTCTGCAGTTCGTCAACCACTCTCCTGCTGTCCTTCCTAAGTCCATCTTAGCCAGGTAGGACATTATGTATCTACCTAACAATCCACGACAGGAAATCCTGTACACCTAAACCATTCTGCTTCACACGGTTCGCTAAATTCATCACATATTCTGTACCTTCTTTCATGTATCTATTTTATATTACTTTCCATAGACCATGCCATAAAATTGGAGCTTTGCTCGGATGTGAAATAGAGCTTCGGATACACATGAGCACTAGAATCAAATCCACCAATACCTTCCATTCATTAGCATCATATGGTAGCCTCGGCCCTAGCTTTCCTAAGCTTGCACTCCATTATTAACATTTCTCACCATCCACGCTGAAAAACAAAACAACATAATGACATTTTATGTATATTCTCATTGAATGTAAAGGCATGACTTAATATTTTGAAAGAATGTGCTCGAATGATGCGTCCTGCCTCACCGTTTAAGATTGGCAAGCGATGGAAGCAAATGTTACATCGATCACAGGAGTAATAGTATAACGAAAGGCTGCATACTCCCTAACATACTCTGGACATTATTCTAGCATAGTGCTTGTAGTATTCCCAGAAATTATTTTATCTATTATTTAAAACTAGGGACAGTAATAATAAAAAGTGGTATAAGAAAAGAGAGAAGAATTTACTCACCCCATTTGGCAGCCTGTGCTCTCAATAAATCAGATTCTGAACCAAATACATTGTTTACTCAAACTAGATAAATATAATACAGAAAATAACAAAGGATACCATTTGTGCTTGTAATATATTTTATTGCTAAATAAATTACAGCTTAATGAATTAATTAATATATTTTATAAATGAATAATACATCTCTTTTTGGGGGAATTATGAAATTCTTTAAGGAAAATTATATTAATCATAAAACAAACTTTATTTAAACATTCTTATAAATGATATAAGTATATACAAAATTGTTACATAAGTATAATTTAATATTGAAAACATTAAAATAAATTATATATTACATATCATTAAGCCATTACAACGTGCCCATCAATAAATGGTGTAGTAGCATTAGCTTATGATCCAAATATATTCAAGAGACATATACATAAACCTCAAATGTCATGAATATTCTGTGCAAACATAAATTGTTATATTTTTATAAGTGATTGCACGTAATCAGGCAGAATTTGGCACCAACTTCATAAACCAATAATTGTGCACAATTCTCACACGAGTCTCATATCATATCTTCTACATTATAATGTTTCCCTAATAACCATTGTAACCTTGGTCACAAACTGTTATACAGTGAACCTGGAATAAATCATTTATTCCATTTTCCAAATTGAAAGGTTTTGATTGAGAAATATTCTCTATTTATAAACAATATAGAAAGAAGTATGTTAAATATCAGAAACAAAGAAACCATATAACTAGCCTTATAATTTGAAGCTATTCTTAAAAGAATATATTTGGATCTTTATAGTATATATTTTATTATATCATCTTTAAATCCTTAGTACTTTGTAATTGAAAAGCAGTGTTTGGTTTCGATAATACATAACAACATGCGGAAATTACATGTGAGATTTTATACACTTCATGCTAGACTGCTAACAATTCAATAAATTTAGGTAAAAGAAATTGCATTTAACGAATTCTTGGCAGTAAGTGAAAATTATATAATAACGGTGCATTAACAGTGTTTTCTTTTTTCCATGCTATATAGTACTATATATGGATACATGTTTGGCCAACGCTGTATGTGATGTATGCCAGTTGTAAATACCATATCTTGCCATACGGTATCTTCGAGGAGCTCATTAAGATTAGCTAGATTCCTGTATTGGGATTTTATCAATGACTAAGTACAATCTTTAACTTTTCACAGAGACACTATTACTAACGACTTAAGTAAATATTTGGACCAGAATCGTGAATATGTATGTAAACTAAACTCACGAATGTCTTCGTCTGCCAGATCCCACAAACGAGACAGAAGAAATTGCATGATACTACCTAGTGTATGTACAACTCGTCTTTAGATTGGCCACATATATGAATGAATGGGGATTCGAATTCGACGAAATGAACGACCGATCTAATCCCAAGCATAATAACACAAAGTGTTGGATGAATATTTATCTATAGATTAGAATATTTATATCTGCGACATTAGTATAAATATTATATATGGAAGAGTGTTAAGCAACTCAGGAATATAACACCAACAAATACATGTGAAAATAACTATTGAGTTCAGTTTCAACACAGTGTCTAACATCAAGTCACCTGCCAAATATATATATATATAAAATCAAGAAATGATGGAATTCAAATCATTAAGAAATGTTATTGGTAACAAGGTTTCTGCGTCTGGTTTAGTTTTTTGAGCATAGATATCCATACTCAAACTGCGTATTCAAGTGGAGATTCTATTAACCAGCGAGTTGGTCTATATTAGTGTATACATATAGTAGGGCTAGCTTAGGGGAGCGTAGACGCATTGGTTTTATGTTTGTAAGCGTTTGTATATGTATACGCAAAATTAACGTCTAAGATTTGGTTGTAGTAGCGAGTTAGTTAAATTGTATCGGTTTTTGTTTATGTCTGTATGAGTTGTGCTGGATAAGTGTTAAAGGGTCGTTTATATTTTTGGCTATGATAGTTTCGGGTATATATTGGTGAGTATAGTGTATGAATCTGTGTTCGCTAGTGTATACGTGTATATGGGCTAACATAACGGCTAAATTAAGTTGAAGGAAACAAAATAGTTTAATTGTATCAGATATTATTGTTTGTTTGTGTGAGGGTTCAGTGATATGAGTTTGTGTAGATATATGATTACACATACATTTAGTATGTGTATAGACAGCTATGCATACGCAAATACATGCATGCAAGTGTATATATAAGTTATATATATCACTATATACGCATAGGTGTGTATGGGTAAAGGCATATATGTACACAGTCCGGTATAGAGTCTTGCATCTGTATGTGTATATACGCAATTATATGTATGCAAAGGCATGTGAGAAGCTGGATGTAGTTAGGCAGTGATAAAGTGTGAAGGATACAGGTTGATATGTGTGTGGGTTAAGATATAATTTGAGCGTATTTTAGGGATAGTAAGAGTTATTTACTGTGATTAATGAGATAGTGTTTATATTGTTGTGTGCGTGTGGGTAAATGAGTAGAGGGCAAGAGTTAGGATAGAGGAGTATATATGTATATTTAGAGGAGTGAATATACATATATATATATATAGAGAGAGAGAAAGGTTAGTCAGTGAGGAGTAGAGGTAGGAGGTGAGGGGGTAGTATATAGGAAACGGAGGTAGGTATAATTAGGGAGAGATAGTGTAGGGGGGTATGCAGGTATGTGAAAGGATGGGTAATAGCGGGTACATGTATATAAATATGTGGGAGTATAATAGGTGGGATCATGTGTGTGGGTATTTAGTTATGGTGGAAGGAAGGATGAATGTATGAGGGTTAGGAGAAGTATGGGTAGACGGACTAGTAAGGTAAATAGTGTTATGGAGAAATAGGGTGGGTATGTGAAAGGATATGTAAAGGCAGGTACATGTGTACATATATGTGGGAACACAGTAGGTGAGATCAATAAAATTATGTGTGTTGGTATTTAGTTAAGGTGGAAGGATATATATTATTGTATGAGAGTTAGTAGGAATACAGGTAGGTGGATTAACAACGGTATAAATATGTAGTGTAGGTGTGTTCATGGTATAGGTAGTAAGTTGAAGGTATAGGTAAGTTGAAGTGGTAGTATAAGTATTTAATGTAGGAGTATTCGTGATTGGGGTTAATATGCGAGTAAGTAAAACAACCAAGGTGTGTAATAGTTTGCGTGTGTGGGGTAGTTATATAAGTGAGATAAAGTAAAGGTAGGAGGTTTGTGTATATTATATATATATATATATTAATATATACACACACACACGGATCTATTCCACTTCACCGACGAGTCAATAAACGGATCTGAATTTATTGAATTTCTCTACACAGATGTAGTTCTGCATGCCAATAACGGAGATTTCATTAATTCTTTCGAGAAATAATTAATAAAAAAGTTACAACCCTTTAAAGATTGAAATTTTATCGAATTTTAGCCAATCACATTCTTCCATATTCCATTTACTGCCATGTGTTATCATCGCATGTTGCCATAACAAAAAGAAAACATGAGCGCTAGAGGTGACAATTTTCTAAGACTGTCGAAGAAACTTGAAAAGGAAGAAGAAGCAGGGAAATATTTTCAGGCGAAGAATATAATACCACAAACGAAGGTATGTCGGCGATGACACGAGATGCATCTCACCATTTATGGTGGAACCACACTGTGGCGTGGCCCTGGTACAGTAGTCGAAATTGACGAGACAATGTACTCGAGAGGAAAATATAATAGAGGAAGATTGCTACCTGGGCAGTGGGTGTTTGGGGGTATTTGTCGTGAGACTCGGGAAGTGTTTCTGTATGCTGTGCCATGCAGTGCAACAGGTTTGAGAAAATTATGCAGTGTATCGCAACATTCCGACAGAATTAAATTGTCATTTTCGTTAAAATGTTAATTTGTTGATTTTTTGTCATTAAAAATATTGATCCAAGTATTTGGTTTCGATATTGTCATTTTCTCGTTAAAATGTTATTTGGCTGCTATTTCGACCATATATGCGTGACGAAAATATATTTATGATATGTACTAGTTTCCAAAACAATTCAATGATTGATTTGCATTGGAAACTAGTACATAACCCCAAATGTGATGATGTAACATCCCGCAGTAAATGGAAGTATGTGATTGGTTAAAATTCGATAAAATTTCAATCTTTAAAGGGTTGTAACTTTTTTATTAATTTTTCTCTCGAAGAAATTAATACGATTTCCGTAATTGGCATGCAAAACTACATCTGTGTAGAGAAATTGAATAAAATCAGATCCGTTTATCGACTCGTTGGTGAAGTGGAATAGATCTCAATACGGGAAATAATATGAAAATAATAATCGAAAATTTACAAAATAATGATCAAACTAAACGAAAACAAATTAAGAAGGAAACTGTGAGATGCAGTGCAACATTTTTTCAAACAGGTCACAATTCTCGTGTCTGCGCCGCCACA
>JAOPJV010110416.1:0-10311 GCA_027122495.1 Muusoctopus longibrachus
CAACAGAAATCAAGAAGAGATATTTCATTATATTTGGTTCCAATTCTATAGCGATATCTTTGCGTTTTTCTGCAACCAAAGTTGATTATATTTACAATATTCCTCCCCATGCAAAGAACGTTTTGTTTTAAGTATATCGACAATTGTCTTTGACATAAACACATTCACTCTAGATAGTCAACTCTACCAAACAATAAACAGACATCATATGTTGAAATACCTCACTGTTCTAAGCAGCGGGAGCACTGTAAATGCTTCGTTTGTTTTCAGTGCTGAGTGGCAGTGCGAAGTTCAGCTCCCCTTAAAGGTATATATTATCTTGGGACAGATGGAAAGAGAGTCAGAGGGAAAGAGTGAGACAGAGGGAGAAAAGATGAATAGATAAATATCTATTTACACTTAAAGAAAACATGTTGTTCATCTGAAGAAAAATTGTTTGTTTAATCTCATCATGAATACAGTGGTCGTCGCTGAGGTAGCTATAAGCAGTACACCGACCAATAATTTCTTTTTCAGATGCAGTAAGTGTCTGCTCAATCTATGTTATTTGTAGTCGTTAACATTACTATCATGCATTACGGCTCTCAAGTATTATGCATGGGTAAATGCATCTGTGTCAGCCATTCTAATCATATATGAACATCTGCAACACCAACAATGCATCATTATTGATAAAGAACTATGAAACGTTAACATATCATACGTGAATAATAGAATTTTGGAACAATAGAATTTTTCTATCATATTTAGTTTTCATTGCGGTGTAGTTTCGGTAAGAATATAGTGCAAAATGTTGCACATTAACCCTTGTTTGATAAATTAATTCAAATTCCGTTTCGAGGACTAAACTAGGGTTCAACGTAGATCACATTTTATGTATGAAGTCATGTATTTATGTATGAAGTAAGTTGGATGAAGTCATAGGCAAATATGAAAAACAATCAACGTTTAATCCTAGTTTAGTCCTCCTACCATTTAATGCATGTATACTTACAAAATAAGAAACATTTAGACCGATACTTCGATTACATTCAGAAATAGCACTATTTTAATTTAAATAGCATGTGAAAATGTTTTTGTAGCAATATTTATCCAATCAATTCAACATTTAGTCCTCATGAAACGCTTTGAATATCACCGGAAATGAATGAAGTGGAAAAATAAATTAATATTGTTTATTTAAAATGTATTTTCATACACGACCAATATTGGCTACAGTCGACTGACTAGATTCCCATATCTTACTGGTATAATCCTTAATTGCCTGACCGAGCGCACGTGGCACGAAACTCTAAGTAGCAACGGAATGAATCGTCGGCAGATTTTGAACGCTACAGCTTAACAAGGAACATATAATATGTGTGGAGTAAGTATTAAAAATTCATAAACAGAGTAATTTTAATAGATCAAAGGTGTTTTCATGTTAAGAAAATACGTATTCAGTAATTTACAAATGTGTTTCGTTGGTGCTCTTGCTAAATGATGGCGTCTAGAAATGAATGGTAGTTTACGGCATTTAAAGCCTACTGAAGTAATCATTTATTGAAGTTTGAAATTATTACAAAACCAAATAATAGATTTAAATACATATATTCTAATAAAGTAAAAGCAAAATTGTACTTTTTATTATGAGGTGTATGTTATAAACTACATCTGTTCAGTTAGGAAACTGATGTCTGAATTGGTAACTTGATGTGAAATAAATATATTATATTTAGAGTTTTACTGTTAATGTTATTCTATAGAATAACAAGGTATTTTATTGAATATTTATACTAATATTTACAGTTTAATTGAAATTATGTTTGGAAGTGGCATAATGTGTAATATTATTCGAACAACGATATATTATATAATGGTGCTATTTCAAATAAAAATTCGAAAGTTTCAGGAAACAAAAATATCAAACATATTCAGCTTACAGGAAATGAGTCCGGAAACAGGGGTTTAAGTTATGAACTGAAATTATAAACGTCCTCTGGCTCTGTTTGCAAATATTATTCATTTGATTGCTTTAATATATTAATTCAAACTGACTGAACATCCGATTATGTAATATTTCTATGTAGACATATATGCGTACAAATACAAATACACAAACGTATTCACACACACGCATACACACACGCACTCTCTCTCTCTCTCTCTCTCTCTCTCTCTCTCTCTCTCTCTCTCTCTCTCTCTCTCTCTCTCACACACATACGCACATACATCCATGTGCAGATCTTAACGTGCACACAAATATACAAATATATGAAAGTTCTCTCACAAAAGTGTCGTTATGCCAGAATAAAAATTGTTGAATCGGAAGTAAGGTAACACTTAATATGTCGATTTCTAATGTTGGCACAAATCCATATATTTTGGGCAAGGTGTAGACGTTACAATCGGCCCAGTACTTGACTGGTACTTTCTTTTATTGATCCGGAAGGAGGAAAGGCAAAGTTTACCACTGCAGGATTTGAAATCAGTACGTAAAGGGAGGTAAATCAACTCCGCTCTCACGATCCTGCACTAAACATGCTTAACATGTTAACATGTTTAATATATATATGAAACATTAGTGAGGTGGATCGGCAGAAACCTGAGAGCTTCGAACAAAATACCTTGCGGTATTTAGTTACATGCTTTGCGTTCAGAGTTCAAATGCTACTGAGGCCCACTTAGCATTTCATCCTTCTGGTGGCTCAATAAAATAAGCACCAGTGATGTACTGTAGTCGATTTAACCGACCATACATACCTTCCCTTCTAGTGGATCATGCAGCAGCGATATGTGATTTTTCCTACAGAACAAATCCCGTAGTTTGATAGTATTTTCCTATGTTTATGCCTCAGTTCATAAAATTTGAAAGCAATACATTTTGTTTCATTGACCACATTGTATAACACGAATGAATATGCTAATCCTGCACATTACTTAATAGGTTTATATAATTTTTAGTTGTCTACACCTAAATTGAATTACTAATATCTTTATGTATGTAATCATAATCATAATTGTTTCTACCATAGGCACAAGGCCAACGACCCCAAAACTTGACTGGTACTTTATTTTATCGACCCGGGAAGGATGAAAGGCAAATTTGACCTACCTCGGTGGGATTTGAACTCAGAGCGCAGTGAGCCAGAAAGAATACTGTAAGGCATTCTGTCCGACGCGCTAACGATTCTGCCAATTCGAATCATAATGGAAACAAGATTGGATACTATATCTGGTAAGCTCACAATTTATAGGAAACCGTTTCGTTTACAGATATCAGCCATAGAAAATATTTCAGGTACAGAATAAAGAAACAAATGAAATAATGAGTTCAAATATTTTCTGCTCTTCAGTTTAAGTCAGGAATTGTCCACTTTCCTTTCTAACTATGAATACTAATATCCTGCCAACTAACTGAAAACTATCAGCACGAAGTAAACAGTATATGAAGGCAATTTCAGTACATGGGAATAGTTATTAGCAATAGATTAGAGACCAATTTCGTTGGGGATTTGTATGTAATCTGTTTAAAGCTATAAAAGCCATCGCTTATTCTGTGCACAGTTGTGGATCCAGAAAAGGATCAAATCCATATTAAAATATTCTTAATTATGTGAATTGTTTGTTCAATATGTTATATCATGACTCCTTGAAAACATGAATATTTTCTTAACATACTTAATATATATGAAGCATTGTTTTTAATCTTTACTGTATCTATAGTAAATAAACTAATGAATTTATGTATAATACATTCAACTGTTATTACGTATGAATTTAACTTCTGATATATATCAACACCAGCACAAAGTTCTTAAAAATATGATTGTTTGAAATTATTGCATCACAATCTCTGTATAAGTACTTTGAAAGAAATACGCTTTGTTGCTTGGTAAAATAGAATAGTGAAAACGCAAAAGATAAATATAAAATTACCTGAAATTTAACTTGATTTATGTTGTTGTTTGGCCCTAGTTTGGCCCCGATTGAATGGACTTATGATTAAAAGTATTCCAGCCTTGATCATCCGTCTTTTTGTATGTTTAGGACTACATTATACAATGTGTCCTTCCTTTTTTAAGACGGTAAGGTGCAATTTGAAGGAATTCGGCTGCTATTTCTTGCAGTTAAAGCGACCAGCTAGACGAGCTCTCTTTATTTCTTGATTTATAGTTCACAAAAATTAAACGAAGAATATTACAAAACAATGCACGTTGGGTGGAATATAAGTACAATTATTCACCCTCCAGAGTCAATCATCACAGTCCTACTTAAATGTATATTTAAATTAGAAAAGTAAATTGTTGTATATCAAACTCACGACTTATGATGAGAAAATTGCAATGTTAAGAGGCTTTGTTGATTTGTCACCGTAATTTCATTTTCTGCAATTTGGATGAGGATACATTGAGTCTAAATCGTTTACGTACTCGAAATCAATTAAAAATATATAGAAATTGAATGCCTATGACTTCATATCAATATAATGCTGATGTGCAATGTATATTGATCCTATAATCGAGAGATCCTCTTCCTTATTTACTGCTTATTTGGTTCGAGCAATAGTTCATAACTCAATCTATTTACTGACGATGTAAGAATGGCGCCGGTTATTAAGTGAGACTTATAGCTGTCTATTAAGCATTTGCATAAGTAAAAAAAAAAAAAAAGCAGAATCAAAGGAAACTAGTAGTTTCCTCCGTCGGCAAAAAAAAAAAACAAAACCATTTTTATTTGGAAAAAAGTATAATTTAAAAAAAAATATTTTGCCGTAGGGAGAAGAAATTTCTTGCGTTTCAGACCAACCCTTCATCGGAGAGAGGACAAAATGATTTTGTGTCCTTTCGCTATCGAAGTTTACACATGGTGAGGAATTAGATTGTCTGCGAATGTGTGTGTGGGAGGGAGAAAGGTAACCAATTCGGGGAGAATTAGGTTAGGGATGGAGAGAGAATAAGAATAAGAATAAGAAGGAAGGGGAGAATGGGGAGGATTTTATGGAGGGACATTTGGGTCAGTTAGAGGTTAGTGGATTTGTAAACAGTTTTGTGGTAAACTGCTTGCATAAGTAACCAATGTCATAAAACGCTAATTCACTTCGTTTTATATAAATTTCCATGAATAGCACATCAAACTATGCTTACTTTCAATATAATCCTTTATGTATATCTTAAACCGCATTATAAAGTTAAATCCCTTGGAATACTCCAATTAATTTCGCTTATAGGAAGAATAAGTATGCTTTGTATTCTAAATACGTTGTAGGAAATTAGAATTTCTCAGCAACAAAGATGTTGCAGCCATGGCCCATTCGAGACAGCTAAGCACCCAATCGAAACCATTTTTCTAGGTATGTCTCTTCACAGCCCCCAGACAACCAAAGCCTACACCCACTGACTACTTAGTAGTTCACTTGCAGCACTCTTTTGCAACAGTAAGTTGTAGAGATTACAGCTTATCATACACACCACCACCAACTGGGAGTCGTATACCCGCACTGTATCGCCTGCAAAACAGCAATCAATAAAGTAAATGATACCTTCATGCACCAAACAACCTACATGTTATTTCATAAAATAAAAGCCGAACCTTGTGGTCCCTTGTCAAAAGTGTTGGTACTAAGTTTACAGAATCCTTTTACCCGCCACTCTTCAATCACGAAGGGCTCTGTATGTAGCATTGATGAGAAAGTCCTCTACCCGTTTTGCTTCCGTCTCTACGTTCTGCACACAGTTGACAAAACTTCTCCCAAGCTCTCCTTATCCATTCTACCCGTCTCACTTCAGCGTACACACAGTCTCTGAGCGTGAAAACTCATCAGATTGTCTCAATATAATACGGGACCTAACGGTCATGAAACCACGATACTAAAGATGCTACAGTGTGCCCCAACCCCTAGAAAGGAAACCACTACGAGCTTCCAAACTACCCACCTATCGCTCTGACTTCCAACATCTAAAATGTAATGGGAAGAGTAGTTAACAATCACATTCTCTAACTTCTCAAACACCTTGAGTTCCTTATCTCTCTCCAGTAACCATCAGTGCTGTTTTCAAAGAGATATATCAACCAGAGACCTCTATTGAGAACTAGATACGTTGCCCACCCATGGTTTACTCCCGTCTCTCACCTCTTGGATCGTACGTTTCATATCAGGCCGATCGATTAGAAAATGGGGTGACGAGGATAACTTCCATTCACACTCTAATGTTTGAAATTAATTAATTTCATTGGCTGACCGGTAGATTTTGCTCAAGTAAGTTATACACAGATCCACGTATTTAAAGAGCTGAGAGAAAGCCCCCCTGACCCATACATCTTTACTCCTCGAATTATCTCTATATTCACTCTCACATCATGCATTAAACATTTTCGTAATCTTTTGCCCAAGTACCTCTACCCTGTGGAATCCCCGCAGACAACTTCTTTTGTAGCCTCAGGTCAGCCCTGATAGGGCAGATTTATGACATGTAGATAGTTGGCCGATAGACCATGTGTGACACACATATATATTGTTCCGGATATACCATACCTCTGTCTAGCTGAGAACCGTACTGCATATTCCGACATGCAATGGTTAATCATATTGTTTGCAGTGTTGCATTCTGGATATGTATTCTCTCACCACTGTCCAGTCCATTACTGTTCGCCTGTAAATTCTGGTGATGGCCATATCGGTGATAGGTAAGGTAGACTCCGTCAGAGCATGACAGGTGATGTTCCACTGCACTTATCATTAATGGTGTGTATCCAAGCTCAATGTTTTACGCTAATGAGGCTATTGACGCTGCTTCAGTTTTTGTGTGTATGTTTTTTGTGGTTGTCTGAGCTGAGTGGGTAACATAGTGTTTTTAGAATGGTGTTTCAATAGTGTTTTGGGGTGTTATAGATGTCCCAAGATATGTAGGGGTAACTAAGCATTGAAACTGTGGAGATTGGAGTTTGCTATGGAAACAACCCATGCCCCTCAGAATATCAGGTAGTCACCTAATTTTATTACTTTTGTTTTGTTGTATGGGTGGCATATGGGTGTGGTTTGTGCACAGCTTGTAATAATGCAAAGTGTGCTATTGTGCGTTGTTTGTGGTTTATTGTGTTTTATTTTGTGGCGAGATTGGGACCAATCAAAGGTTGCGTAATCCATAATAGATCCAGTGTATTGTTCGTACACACTGTTTCTTTCTCTTTGCAAAACATGTACCTGTGAGTGTTTTAAGTCGGTTTGTGCGTCGTTTTGAATTATTTACTATGTATTCTAAGTGTGCTTTGAGTATTGTAGATATATGATATGTAACGCCTCGTAGTTTTGAACTTCTGTGTGTCTGGTATGTTTATGTTGTTAAATGTGATGGGTAATGGTATTTGATATTCTCTGGTGTTCCCGGTAGTATTGGACTAGTTGTGCAGCTGTTACTGGATAATGGCGGGAAGACAAGAGTATGATGTCATCTGCGTATTAGGCTGTGTAATATGTTTTATGGAGGTACAAGAAGGTCGTGTAGATTTAGATTAAAAACAGTGGGAAAGATTACACATCCTTGTGATACTCCATTCGGGAAATTAGGAATTCTACATGTGTTCTTGTACTCTACATAATAGTTAATACACAGAGAAACGTAGTTTTATTTAATTAAAATGTCTTAACTCCCTACTTAGCGCCGAACTTACTATTTGGTTTTCATGCAGATCGTGCCCCGAATTATTTTTCACTAGCCCTTCTCTTAAGTTATTTCGCCACTTAATGGTTATTCACAAAATATCTATATATCTCTCATGTCCTATTTGTATGTCAATACTGCTGAAGACTATACTTCGCTGAGGAGGTCTAATAAGACCAAAACATCTCCGGAGTTGTCACCGAAATGCCAGGATCAGACCCACTCCCCACTGCATTGCTCACATTCTATTTTTATTTAGTTTTAACTAGTTAGAATTTCAGGTTTGTCTCCCATACATTTATTGACCAGAATTGATTATTAGGCTAACGATTCTTTCTCCCCACGACGAATAATATTTTAATTAATTAATATTTCTTGGCTCGTATGTTGGCACAAACTTTATCATAATAGTAAATAGTTCGTCAACCAGCATTGTGTGTTGTTTCTTAATGTGGTGTCGAAGTTTGTGAATACGTGGGAAGCAGGGAAAGGAGACGGAAGCTTTGCTGGGTCACAGATAGATAGAATTATCCGTGTGGGATTCTGTTGTTGTTGCTGAAGCGATCAAGTATTTTTTATATAAAGTTAATGAGGTGGCTGAATTTAATGGTCTAAATCCGTATTTTGTATCGTTTGGTAAAGTCTAGAATGAGAATGAGTCTTTCTCAGACTAGTGTAGGTGCGCATAAGAGTCTATAATGAGGTATCACCGTAGCTTTTGTCGGGCTTTAACATTCTGATGATTTTGCCCTGTTTCAGGATTCTGGAGATATGGCAGTGTTGATAAGAGGAGATAAAGATGAAGGTGAGTACATTACTTCATTCAGTACTTAGGTGGCTTAGGTGAATGTTTGACATTTTCTTTCAGGCCCTGAGGCGTTTGAGTTTGGAGAATTCCTTGTAGCTTTTCTGGTGTTTGATGGGTGCAAGAGTTTGAGGTTGTGGTATAGATGGAAATTATATATATTGCCTTTTGTGTTTCCGTCTTTCTTGTGAGGCTGATTAAAAAAGAAAACTGTTTGAAAAAGGAATTTGATTGACGATGGAGTCTGAACATGTAATATGCGGTTATTATTGTGACATGAAGTGTGGTGTGGCTATGGTTTTTGAAATTTTACTAATTACGTTGTATAGTATTTTAATGCTTGTTTGTTTCGTTTATGTTGGCTACAAATGTTTGCCAGTGTTCTGTTTTTCTTTGGTTTATCTTCTATGTTATTTTCGTGTTTAGTTATTTGATGCTGAGTTTTATTTCTGTTGTATGTGATATTGATGTATTGTGTTTGATGTTTTCCCTAGTGTGTTTATCAAGTTAGCTATTTTGGTTGTGTACTTTTAACTTGTGTACTTTTAACTTGTGAAATGTTATTCTTTCATTAAATATTTGATAATTATTTTGTTGAATATACGTTCTGCAGTGTGTATGTTGGTGATTCTGGTGTTCAATTCTTTGAACATTGATTCTGTTTTCTGGTGAAACTGGTTCCACTGGTGTGTTTTGAAGTTTTGTTAAAACATTTTTGCTTTGTTCATTGATGTGCGGATATATTGTGATAATGATGTGTAAGTGATCAAGAGAGATGAGAGATTGTTTGCTATATGGTTTTAGTGGCTGTGTGGAGCAGAAAATGATGTTTGGAGATAAGTTATTATAGTCGGCATGGTGAGATATGTGTGTGTGTTGTTATGGGTTGTTTAGGATATAAAGGGATTTTTAAAAAAGAGAATTATGGTGTTTGGTAGAGTGTCAAGGGGTTGTACTTGGAATGTGTAAACGTAGAGGAGGATTGGTGTTTATGTACTTTCGTATGTAATGTGTTAGAATTTAAGTGTGTTGGTGATATTCTATGCGGAGCTGTGATGTTGAGAAGGGAAATAATGGCGGAACTTGCAGTTTATATTGTTGTTGTTACTGTTGTCTTTTTTATTTGTGGTGTAATTATGCGAAGTTTTGGTAAATGAAATCGTATGATTGTATTTGTGGAATTATACTAAAAACTACCTAGCATTTTACAAAATTTAAAGAATGTTTTTTGCAAAATCGTCACTTCCATATTTCCTGCAGTGATAGTGGGAAGCCGCGTGATTCATTGATCGTTTTTGCGTGTCGAATTTCCATCGTTCTACAGGAATTACAACCAAGATCACGTTGTCTTCTTTTCTGACACATTATATTCAGAACTATATTATCCAGTATGTTCTTCTTTTTTAAGACGATAGGGTAAAATTTGAAGGTGATTTTACCGTTGTTTCTAGCATGTCGAACGACAGCGTGCATACTTCATTCTTGTAAGTGGGAAATAATTGTCTTGGTAACGGATACATTGCACTTCAGAGTACGAAACACCAACGTGATATACTGTCAGCCTGCATTTCTACGACTTCCATTCCATTATTATTTCACCTGTAAACACTATCGATCAAAATAGCGAAGTTACGATACCAGATGTAGTGAAACAATTTCCTAGAATATACTGAGATGGTGATATTCGCACACTAGTCGACAAAATCCCAATATGGTGACTCCGTAATCTCATTTCCATTCTCAGTTGTAACTGTTTGTGTTTATTTTACATCCCAATTGTCCTTTCAAAATTCACGAACGTCACAATTGACAATTTTTGTCTTTTAATTAAACGAATTTAAGTATTTTTAATTCATTTAACACATT
>JAOPJV010115250.1:0-10284 GCA_027122495.1 Muusoctopus longibrachus
CTATGAAACATTCCTGGCCACCTCTTCCCAGAGGAAGTTCCCTCCACAGATGTCCCAAGTTGTATCGTCCTTACCAAGCCTGGAGAGTCTACAATGCCTATGGACACTGCCCTCCTCCCAGCTAGATAATATAGAAGCGAATTGGTAATACTATTTACTCCACGAAATAATGATTGTTTCTAAAATAGGTACAAGGCAAAATAATTCAGGGTGAGGGGGAACAGTCAATTACATCGATCTCATTTCTTGACTGGTACTTGGTTTATCGACCCCGGAAGGATGAAAGGCAAAGTTGACCTCGGTCGGATTTGAACTCAGAACGTCCAATGCTCTAACGATTCTGTCAATATTGATAATAATTATAAGTGGTAATTTATCTAGCTCTTTGACGTCTGTAAGATTGTATTTGGCTGAGAACGGAATTTATCAACTTGATTAGTAAAATTTGTTATTGGAAACGTATAGAATCTTTTGTTTAGTGAAATTTATTTTAAATTTGTGCATTTCATTGAAATAAATTGCTTTTTAACACAAAAAAATATATATATTATTGTGGAAACAAGCGAGTGGATGTTTTTTATTTTTTTTTTTATTGCTTGTTATCATTGGTGTTATTGATGTTATTATATTAAATTTGTTCTTGATATTGTTATTATATTCATTACATTGTTGTTGTTATTGCTGTTGTTGTTTACTGTTGTGTTTATTATGCTTCATATTTCTTACTTTGATTGTAGTTTTAAGTATAAGACACTAATGAAACGCATTTCATTCGTCTTTATCAGTAAGAGTGAGACAGGAAAGAAAAAAAACAAGAAAAACAGACAGAAAGAGATAACGAAAGAAATAAAGAGAGAGATGTGAGATGATCTTTAGCGGAGGCGGCAGCGGCGTTTGTAGTGGTGGCATCAGAAATAGAAGAACCTAGGTTTTCAAATTTCCTCTCAACAAATGGTCGATGCATTCTTTTTGTTCGTGTTATTGTAGTTGTTGTTTTTACCTTTAAATAACAGGCGGACCAACCTAAAAGTAAAAAAAACAACAATAGTGTTTGGTAGCTAAATTTACTCCTTCAGACTTTTGGAAAGATGAACGAAAAAATAATAATAAATAAACCATTTGATATTTTGTTGGTCTGAAGGAGTTATGGACTAATTCCTGCAGTGGTAATAGTGAGTGTTTGTATACAACCGATTCCTTGCTTTGCGTCCATTAGACTGTTGTCAACTTTCGTGTGTTGATTTATGAAGGTGGCAGCGACGTAATTGTTTGGTAGTCCTGGTTTCTCACATGGAGTGGAGCTGTCGAATAACTTGAAACATAAAGGTTGCCATGAAAATAGATACCATGAATATCACGGGATTAATCTTTATGCACAAGGCACAGAACGTAAAGGAGCTCAATAAACAAATCGAAGTCAACATTCCTCCTCCGATATTATGCGTTTCTTCAGTCGGTGGATCTTGACTGTCATCTACCATTTCCCCAGGACTAATTCCTTCTGTTGTTGTTGTTGAAGTTGCTGCGTCTATCATTGGAGGAACTCTTGCTGTGTCTGTTAAAGTCAACAGCTGATGATCTCTTCCAAAGTTTTCAACATTTGAATGACACTCTGGGAAGGACACACTGTCCGAAGGTCTATTTACAGGGATTCGATTAATGCTACCACTATTATTAATATTGTTGTTGTTATTATTATTATTAATATTATTATTATTATTTCCATAAGCAGCAACACTAGTACTAACAACGTTGCTGTTACTACTGCTATAGCTATTGTTGTTGCTGTTATGGTTATTGTTATTGTTGTAGTTACGATTGTTATTGGTGTTCGAGATTGTTCTTTCGTGCATATCTGGTTCGGTTAAAAATAATGAAGTGCTCGAAGGGCCTGCAACTGGTGGATGGTTGTCCATTGTTGTATGAAGTGGCACCGAAGATTGATTAGAATTTCTGCTCGTTTGAGACGTTTCCAAGTCGTATGATTCTTGTGTGAAATCGAACTGGTTTGACTTTGCGAGAAGAGAGCTTGGCTGTGATGTCGCTTGATTTACCTCTTGGATGATGTTGTCAGTAAAGACCTCATCATCATCACTGGCACCGCAAGGAGAGATACGATGGCAGCTGGAATTATTTGCAGATTCGTTGTCTGGATGGATGAAGAAAAGAAAGATGAAACATTAGAAAAGAAAGTCAGGATTATACATTAAGATATTTTTTAAATTAAAACATACTTTTTGTAAACATTAAAACAAGTGCGTATATTAGCTAAGGGAAATAACCTGATGTAATAGTATTGAGTGTTGTTTAAAATAAAGTTTATTTAAACATTATAACTTCATTTTTTCTTATCAAGTCTTAGAGATTATTGATCGAACCACGTATGTTCTATTTGTCTTATATCATTGCAGAATACCAGGACAACATTTCTAGCCGTCACTTCATTGGTGATGTCACCAACTACACTGACATCATGCAAGCATTAGATGATGCTGATGTTGTATACCATGTGGCTGGTGTGGTCAGTTTTGGGACAAGGCCAGATTTTGAACTGATGCAGAAAGTTAATGTTTCAGGTGATTTATGACAGGAAAGATATTTGTAGACGGCATGGTTGAACTGACTGGAAACTAGTTAGGTTGATTAGTGTACATGAGAGTAAGCAACAGTTATAGAGAGCAAGTACGATAAGGGGAGAGAAGTAGACAGCAGAAGTGGCGGGAGTGAGGGTTGGTTACGGCAGACTTTCCACATGCGTGTAGTCAGGACAGCTTCCACATGTGTGTGTGTGTGCCAGGTGCGATAGACGAGCAAAGGGAGTCCAGTTGTTACGTCTTGGTGGCCATCAAGAACAGAGCAAAGTCTCGAGTTGAGTGGGAAAAAGTCAAGCGAAAGATGAATCCTTTTGTTTTTGTCCTGTGTGCGTGCCCTCAAATCGATTTGGCTAGGTTGTCTATAACAGAGGTAAGTTTCGTTTTTCTCATTCTCTTGTTTAAACTACAAGCTATTTCGGCAAACAGCAGAAGTACTTCAGACCACTAAGACAAGTATGTAGGGAAAGGTTTGGATTAGGAGTGAGGTGATAAAGCCATTTGATGGTGAAGGAGACATGGTCACTTGGTTGAAGAAAGTGAAGTTAGTAGCTAATCTGCAGGAGATAGTTGACATTGCGAGCTTCATGACATTATATCTGGAAGGAGACGTGCTAGGAAATGTATTTGGAAATAACAGAGGAAGACCAATTAGATGCTGGGAAAACTGAGACCAGGCTGAAAGAAGCTTTCACAGAGCAGGTATTTATGGCCTACAGTAAGCTAGGTATGGTTAAATGGAATGGTGGATGTATACACTAATGAGATTAGAAGGTTGGCTGGGTTGGCTGGATTTAACAGAGAGGGATTGGAGAGAATATTTAAACTTAGCTTTGTGACTGACTTCCCTGATCACATTTCAGTAAGGCTGCAGCAGTTGCCAGACTTTGAAACCATGGCTGAGGAAGATTTAGTGACCAGGGCTAGGGTATTAACTGTGAACAAACCTCAAGGTCTAGCAGCAGTGGCCAAGATGGGACTAGATGAAATGAGATGGCAAACTTTGGGCAGTAACGAACTGAGAGGAGAAAGGGGGAAGGCATGAGCATCCAAGGGGCAGTGCAACTAGGCAGGTCATATAGCAAGCTATTGTATCCTGGGAAATGGTCAGTGGGGGGGCTGCTGCACCAGTGGCTACTCCTTTAACCAAGTAGAGGGGCTTCTGCATTCACTTCCCGCAGTGGAAGTTCTGGTAGGAGGGGGGGGGGTTCATTGATGCGGGATGCACAACCACTCTAGTGACTCCAAAGCTGGTAGATAGCTGGAACTGGATGAGCAGCATCAAGGCAGTCAACAGATGAGAGGTTACTTGTAGAGGTACCAGTACTGTAGAGTTGATGGTACATGGGACACAACTGAAGGTTCAGGTGATCATGATCAACTACATTGTTGATGGTATGGATGTGATCAGCTAACTAGGAGGCATTACGGTTAATAAGGATGGGGTAGAGTTTGAGATGGCACGATGTACCATGAGCGTTCAGCCAAAAAGTGGAGACTGTGGAATTGTTGAAGCAATCTCTGGAGAAAGGGATGTCTCTTGCCAGATTCAGCACAAAGAATTCCATGCAAAGTTTGATGGCAAGCAATGGACAGTTGAGTGGGTCTGTAAGGAGAGCCTCCGGAGTTTAAGAATAAGGTGGGCTGCTATGAAGGTTCTTTAATAAGGGTGGGGCCAAGAGTTGAGTACGAGAGGGAGGTGGAAAGATGGATTGAGGAGGGTATTCTAATGCTTGGCATGGGAGGAGGGAGAAAGTGGAGTGTTGTCTCTCTTGCATATTCAATTGTTTAACTTTTTCTATCTTTTATGAGAGTCAACATTGTACACCCAACAGATCATATCAAACATATTAACCCCCAGCTAATCACTGCAGGTCATACTGAATGCATAGCCAACATTTCACTGTCATACAGCATCATACACGCTTTTTTCTCTTACATATCAGACTCACAAACTTAGTCAGGAGGAACCTATGAACCATTATTTGCAATTCACAGGGTTCAGCTCAAAAGCCCTTATTCAATGTGTGGTATTTCAGGGAAAAACAACCATATTGGCCTGAAATTTAGACAGTTATTCCTGTTTCTTTTCTCCCTTTTCTATTTATAAGTCTGAGGAGAAGGAGTAGTACCCATATGCCTTTTCTAGGGGGTTAGGATAGCACAATTCATGTTCAATCTGGTTGCTGGTTAATAATTACTGGAAGAGTGAGAGATGGAACAAAAAAGAACTCATTAGGGAAGCAATTCCAGAGATGAAGAGGCGGCAAAGTGTTTTAGGTGTGGTGAGGTGGGGGTCTAGGGCTGAGATGTAGTAAAGATGGCACAAGGATAAAAGGTGATTGTACTACTAAGTAGGTGTAAAGGTAGGTGTCAGTATTTGAGGAACAGAGGCCATTGTAGTAACAGTAGAAGTAGGTCCACAGTGCTACATCCACACTTCTCCACTTTGATATCTTTTTTATAATTTCTTTGACTACTTTGCTTATAATGGAAATTTTATCCCATGGTGTCATATAATGTCAATTTCCATTTCATACATGTTTTGCTATATATTTTCTTCTATATGCATTCTATTACATGTATTTTACCATACATGTTCTACCATATTTATTGACCATGTCATACATGTTCTAACTCATGTATTGGCCATGCCCCACATATTGTCATGCTGTCATGTATGTTCTAGCTCGTGTATTGGCCATGTCACACATATTGTCATGCATGTTCTACCTCATGTATTGCCCATGCCACACATTCTGTCGTACATGTTCTACCTCATGTATTACTCATGCCATACATATTCTACTGCATCATGCCACATATTCTGCCATACATGTTCTACCTCATGTATTACTGACCATGTTATACATATTCTGCAATACATGTGTTACCTGATGTACTGATCATACTACACATATTCTGATGCAGATGTTCTATCATAGGTATTGATCATGGCATACATAATCTATCACATATATTCTGCCACTAGCAGTGGCACCCAACATTGCCCAGGTGCTGAATATGTAGTTTTTCTTTTGGGTTAAACTTAAATAACTTAACTTATGGTAATTTTTCCCGTAGTTCTTTACATACACACCAATTAATAAACATACACTAGTGCACAATTATTCATACGCATGTATATGTATCTGTGTGTGTGTTTGTGTATATATATATCCAGAGAGGAAGACTTACATGCATATATATCTACACACACATCTATGCGAACACATTCGTCCACATACAAATACGCACACACACAAGAACAAACACATGCATATATATGAAATTATACACATAGGTACACATGCACATGCAAACACATAATGTGTATATAGGAATGTATACACACATGCACACAAACATACATACAAATACATAATACATATATATGAATTCATACACACATGTACACACACAACTGAAAGTCTATTATAATTACTTCAAAATGAAGAAGAGGACATAATACTTGAATTATTGTGTACTGAATACTTTTGATCTTTTCTTTTTGAATCCAGTGAAAAAATTAGACAATTTTTTTTTTTTTTAATGTTAACATAATCATAATCTACACCTTTAAAAATGTATCTCTAAAAGGTTTCATGAAAAAATATGCATTATTAAGAAAGTTATGAGAGGAAAGAAATATGGGACGCTTGACATGTTAAATATGAGCTAACTGCTGGTATAGCAAGCAACATTATTTGATCCTAGTTAGTTTTGGTAACAAAGCGACAATGCAGTCATGTATCTTCCCATTGTTAGTGTCAGACTGTGTTTTGCCTAGCACCAAAACAATTGCCATTGCACTTTGTATTATTGTTAATGATGCCATTGTTTTTTTAATCTCTTCTTCATTCCATCATTCTGTACTCATTTTATGTATTCCAAGTTTCTTTTCATTTTTCCATCATAACTTAGGTCTCTTCGTTTTTGTTACTTCATCACTCGGTGAGTTGTGATGTAAACAATAAACCTATATATATAAAAAAACATCTCTTATCACCGATTGAAGAATTAGTAGTAAATATTTGTAGGTGCATAATTGTACCTGTCTGTGATACATTGAGCTTTTTGTTTTAAATATCCATTTAAATTTAGTTCAAATACAAAACCCTACAAAAAACCATGACCTCAGGATGGCTTCTATCATTTGTGTTATAGTGCAAGTGAACATAATATTAAAATAGTGATTGATTATATGTGGTTTGCATCAACACATTGGGGTCATATAGCAATTTATTTGTTTTCAGCCTTTTGATACCTACACAACTGAGACCACCTGGTTGTGTGATAGAAAATTTCTCCTATGAAAGTCTTTGCATTCAAATTAAATTCTTTCATCATAATTTTATGTTCCAATTACCAGCGTACTCATTTCTAACATATGCACAAGGCCACAAATTTGGGAGATTAGGTTAGTCGGTTAAATCGACTTGACTGGTGATACTTTATTTTATTAACTCTGGAAGGATGAAAGACAAAGTTGACCTCGGCGAGATTTGAACTCAGAAGGTTAAGAGCCGTAACTAAATACCGTAAGGCATTTTGTCCAACACTAACGATTCTGGCAATCCACTGCCCTCTTAATAAATACCAGCCTGATAATAATAAAAGTTACTAGATCCATCCAAATGTTTATTTTCAAAATTAAATTGAAATCTGGGCAGTGTATTTTATTAGAAAGGGTTATAATACTTCCATCTATTGCAGTTGAGATTACAGTGTCTTGGAGTTAGTTTTTCCCTTTCACCTCTCAGTAGAATATTATTTTAAAGATACCAATTAATTTCACTGGATTTTTATTATGAGTCTGGTGAGTATTTGTTCAAGTCCAGTAATGAAGTCTCACCATAGTCATACATATTTCTTTACCTCTAGATTCCTGATTCAACTGTATAACCCAACCCCCCTCCACATCAAACTGCTAGCCATGTTAAATAGTACTGATCACATAACCATTGGGTTGGGTCACATGAGACAGCAAGTATGTAAAACTTGCAACGCTACAACATGAATGTTAGTCTGCTACAAAGTTTGCCCAGTGCCAAATCAAAACTGTTATTTCCATGTTTGTAGTTTTGTATTAAACTATTTTGTTGGTTATGGTTAATAAGCCAAATTTACAGATTTACATGTGTATGAAGCACACAAATTACTGTGTTCACAGATGGGGTATTGATTTCAATCTTGTCACCAGAGTTGCTTGAATGGCCATGACACTCGGCTCTCAATGGCTGAGTTCATCTAACTCTAAAAAAGAATGGCTGAGTTCATCTAACTCTAAAAAAGTAGTGTAGTTTAGTTCACCACTGTAAGCATAGGGCAACCTCTATGTGGTCGCTTGGTCTGCTAGAAATTGCTACCAAATCTCTCAAATCACACCCTACCATTTGTCTTTAAACAGTATAATGTAGTCCAGACTACATAATACCTGAAAAATGAAATGGTTGCAGCTGAAATATCTTTGATAATAGGCCTGCTCAATCAAGGTTGGCCTAAAGCTAAACGACAGCAACAGTACTGGAATTGAGCGATTTGTTGGCTTGCAGAACCAAATTCAATTCCTCTTAGAAAAGAAAAGCTACCTGTGATATACTAGCATTTAATCTAGTGAGAGAGTTGTTTCATCTGCTTATCGCTGCAGATAAGCACCATCCCCATCAGTGTTTGTTGTGTGTGATAATAATAGAGTAGCTAAATTTTTTAGGTAAGCCTCTGCCTTTATCAATAATAATGGATTCTGTCTTATACATATTAGATGTATATTAGGAATTAGCCCTATGAATGGTTCAAAATAATAATTTAATAAATATATTTATTGCAAGTAAAAGACATTTTTACAATTTATTTTATTGATCATATTATATTGCAAAAGTTATGCTCAAGCAAAACTGTATCAATTCTCCCTTCGGAGTGTAGTACTCCTTTGGCCTATACCATTAAGATCAAGTTGTTAAACTGGAGTGCACCCACCACAGTAAGAGGTTTGCAATAAGTCCTAAGAAAGTGGCGAAAGCAAGCAGGCAGCAATATAGCCAGTGAAGAAAGAGTGCATCGCATGGTTGTTTTTAGTGTTAGAATTTTTATTTATTTCTTAAACTGATCAGTTGTTCTAATCTTTCACATTCCTTGTAGCCTATTTATAAACCTAATCTATTGTCATTTAACCTTGACAGTCACTTAATGTTCATGTTTTCTTTGTTTATGTGATGCTAGTTCTTCCAGGTGTTGTGGTAAGCTCTGGGAAAGTTGACCTTATGATAAGGTTTTGAATCCCGTTTCAACCATTTCCCTTAACTCAATCCTCATGCCTATAACTCTAGTTGAAATGATTGACACTTCACATTCCTTGGAATGTGGCACAAGTGAAACCGAAGACACTGTCTTAGACAGTGCAGTAGTGCTTCATTTGTTCATGTAATATGTTAAGTGCACTAGTGAATATTGAAGGAGAGAAGTTTGCACAAGCTAACTATATAGTTGGAGCACAGGCATTGGATATATTATGACTTCTGGTTTCACTATTACTCAATCATCTTCAGACTGTTGATTTGGGTGCTTATTACACTAATAAACTAGGTTGGCAGGCAAGGGAGTTTGAAATGCCTTCTCATAAATTTTGTCTCACCAAATATTTGTGAACATTAGTTTCTATAAAATTAATGGTGCAACCCATATAGAATCAGAAAATATAGAAAAATTATAGTTATGCTGCTCTTACTTTTTCCATGTTTCTTGTATAGAATTTAACTCTTAATAACATGAAAGTGTTACATATTAAAACATTTTTGCTATGTACCTATTACCTTCATTACTAATGTGACAAACATGTTGAGTAAGAGTTGGATGTTCTTTCATTTAGTGTTGATAGTAGTAAAAATTATGTACTGTATTTTAGGTATCTGTTCTTTCTAAATTACTTTATTTTCTATGACATTTTGAATTTTTTGCTGTAGATTTATATAATAGTTCATTTACTTATAGAATATTTTCTTTTGTAAAAAAAAAATTTTTTGTTATCACTTGTGCCACTTTCCCTTGTGTACTCTTGTTGCCCATGTCATTATAATCATCATCATTGTTTTTACGTCCGTTTTTCCATGCTAGCATGGGTTGGACGGAGATTTCTTGAGGCGCCCTTCCTGTCACCAACCATAGTGATTTAGTATGGGAATCACATCACTGAACGGCCGAGCATTTGGTTATTGGAGATATAAACAAATGTCAATGGTCGATTTCAGCAATAAATGGCGTCAAGCGATGACAAGCGCGCACACACACACATATATATATATGACAAGCTTCTCTATAGTTTCTGTCTACCAATTCCACTCACAAGGCATTGGTCGACCCGAGGCTATAGTAGAAGACACTTGCCCAAGATGCTACACAGTGGGACTGAACCCGAAACCATGTGGAGGAGATGGCTAAGGACTGTGAAAAGTGTTGAGACAGCATGTTGGAGAGGGCCCATGCAAGCATGGAAAAGCGGGCGTAAAATGATGGTGATGATAAAGAAATTAAATTTTTTTTCTTCCTCTAAAATAATGTCTCTTTTAAAGTTTGTAAAGTGAGATCTGGCTGTTATTTCCTGCAGGTTGGGTGACCATGGAGATGCTCCCTCATTGGCTCACAGGACATGGCTATAGGCGCAGGCATGGCTGCGTGGTTAAGAAGTTCGCTTCGC
>JAOPJV010123016.1:0-10227 GCA_027122495.1 Muusoctopus longibrachus
GAAATGACGTTATCAAATGATTCTCGTAGAAATGAGAGTTTGGATTTCATGGCCAATGGTTCGCCGTCTTCATCATTGTAACTATCTCTGCTGTCACCAACGAGAACGTCATCGCTAATTCTTCTGCTGTTAACACTTTGTGACAAGGGACACCCTCTGTGTCTTCTAACCAAGTCGGACATCTGTTTCACATGACCTCTGAAGTATACAATAACAATCCCTTGTATTGAATCCTTCAAAATCGTATTCTACCTCCACATCGTACAGAAGTTTTTCCAAGCCTTGCATAGATTGGTAGCCATCGGTGCTTTCCACGAAGCTACTGAATTGAATATTGCAGATTTGAGGTTGTAGTTCTTGATGCTACTGAGAGTAATTTGTACTTGTGTGTCTTCCTTTAGTTCTTTCTTTTCTATCACCAAGAGCTGCATCCAAATATCGTCATTGGTATAATCTTTTACAGGCTATAATTATACGTTGATCTATGGGCTAGATGGTGGAGATAACATTGCATTGTAAGAAAATGCACCTTACTTTACCATCATATATATATATATATATAACTATATATATTCTGGTTTCAGCATCAAGCTCTCGCAATGCTGGGACACCACCATGACATTTATTTCAGCCTTCCCCTCAGCATTTGATTACCGAAGGAGTTCGACGCTATCGTCTTCGTTTGTACCTCCTGCTGCGATGCAGATTTGTCAGGGATTGTGCACAACAGGATAGCTACATTCATTTTGTAAGTGTTTCCATCCACTCCACGTATATTTCTTATGAATTGTGAGAGAACAATGAAGATGTGTGGCCTCTTAAAACCCTGGCTATTGCACAAAGTAAGGTGGAACTTTAGCAAATATATAACGGTGCCCTGTTCGGAGTTTTTATAATTTCCAATGCCAAAGTTTGGCCCCAGTCTTTCCAGGATATTCCAGATATAGGAAATTGCATATCATTCCTTTCTTTATTCCAAGAAACATAAATTCAATGCTCTTAACCTCTCAAATAACTCATGTGGTGCATGGATTCAATCTTTGTTAACTGGGTGCTAATAATTACATCCAGTTCAGCAGTCAGCCTATCAGTACGAGGTGGTCATAACTATGAATAGAAATTTTAGGAGACTGAGAAAAATACCTTCCAGTAAATAAGCATGACCCCTTCTACTCTTGTTCTGAATGTTCTTAGGATCTATCCTACTAACCTTCTGCATTCCATCTTTTTACCATTTGGTAATATGTGCATGGAACGATACATTACTACTCATTACACTTGATATTGAGCTCAGTTCCTGACTCTGCTATTCCAATTTCTTCAGGCCTTATGTATCCAGGTTGTACTATGCTTGAGGACTGAGAACGAATCGCTTGAAAGTTTCCTGTATTGAAGTTCATGTTGTTTTCTTCAGCCCATATGTATATACAATCGAAGTCTTTCTGTATGCTTTTGCTATATTCGTTTTCTTGTATTGCTTTATATATTTTAGTCTCTTCGGCATCCACAAATAAGTCTTGGGGACTATCAGAATCAATAATGTCCCAAGACAGTCTCCCATCGTGCACCAGACTTGACAGTTAACCCTTCACAGAAAGAACCGTTGGATTCACCGACACTTGAACCCTGGCATTTCGGAAGTCATACAGCCACTCGTCAAGTTTTCCAGCAATATTAAGGTTCATGGTGTCTGTAGCATATTATCTTGTCATTAAGTTTGTCGAAAGCCTTTCCAAAGTTCAGTTATACCACATCTACATTTCATTGATTGAGTATCTACTTCCAAATCGAGTCATAATACTGCAACAACTGTGTGAAGCACCTTCTGCTTCTGCAGAAACCACATTGAGCCTCACATAGCACGTTATTTTTTCCAGGGAAATGCTGATCCGTCCAATGTCCAAGATGATATGTCAAATCAGATATATAGTCCTGAAAGTATTGGCGTCTAATCTTTCAAATTCTCGAAGTCTTGAAATGATGGTTGTATGTTCATCCATAGTTGTTCAGGATAACGTGGGACATTTCTCAAGCAACCTTCCGCTGTTGTTGAAACCCGATTCAGCAACGAAGAAAAATGTTCTTCCAGCGTTCGAGTATATCCTGTAGATCCGTCAGGGTGTCGATATTGTCTGCAGCTAGAATGTTCGTACAGGGCCAAACATTTGTTTCGTTTCGTTCCAGCAAAGACATTTCTGAGATCACGAGCATCTGCATAGTTTTGGAGTTCTATAGCTTTCTGATGCCAACAGTTATTCTGCATTTCGCTGAGTTTGGTTTGACACTGGTGTTTTTGATAGCGGGTCTTTTTAGCTCTTGATCTTAGGTTTTATTCATGGGACATCCGGGCTTTTCACTTTTCACCGATGAGCTGGTTAATTTCATCACTGCTGTCATCAAACCAATCTTGGCTCTTCTTTTTGATGAAGCCAACAACACTCTGCTGTCTCGGTGATGATATCTCCAATCGATGACCATTCTTTACCGAGAGAGCGATGGTTAGACGAATAGATTTTTGAAAGTTGTCTCTGATGACAGAGTTTTCAAGCTTTGATATGTCGTATTTTCTTCGAGATGGTAATGACTGTTTGTTTCTCGGTTTATCCCGAAAGGTGATCTTCATGCGTGCGATGACAAGACGGTGGTTTGTCCAACAGTCATCAGCACTGGGGGCTGTTCTGGTGACGAGGAGACATCTTTTTTGTCTCGTTGTTGGACGATGGCATAGTCACCAGAAGATGCCAGTGTCTGCATCCATGTGGTCTTAAATCGGTTTGGAAGTCGGAGAAGCCCATTGGAATTACAGTTCTCGACGCCTTCTTTACCAACGACATCTTTCTATACCCGATTGTCTCTTCCTACTCTTGCCTTGAAATCTCCTAAGAGTAGAAGTTTGTCTATGAAGAAATCGGAAATAAATGTTATATTTCAGCAGAACTCAATAATAAATTGGAATTAGCGCTACTAGAACTTTAATGTAAATACATGCAAAATTATCGGGTCGTCGCCACCATTAGAACCCGCAGCGATAAATTTATATCGTTATGGAAATAAAATATTCATCCTTTAAAGGAAGACATGGTGGGTGTAAGGCAGAGGTGATGTTTCTAAAGGAGAAAAAGAGATATTGAATGTATTTGAGAGAGGGTGAATGAGAGTAAGTGAGGAATAGACGTAGAGATATAGCGAATATTTTAACCGTACCCTTTACAGGCGCAGGCTTGGCCCGATGGTTCGAAGTTCGCTTCGCAATCGTTGGTGCTGAGGTTCGCGTGACACCTTGGGCAAGTGTCTTTTTCTTCCTGTGCCCCGGGTGCAACAACACCTCGTGATTAAATGAAGTTCTTAATACGTAGACTCGGTTTACTATTCGATTTAATACGTAAACCCGGTTTACTATTCGGTGAAAGAGTGAAGGTGTGGCATGGTTCTGTATTCTAGCCGCTTCATAAGTTGTTAAAAAATTTTTTACAACCGTGCCCATCACCCCTTTTTCTTTTTACAGAAGAGTTAACGTCATTTCATCTTTGGCGAGCTTGCGTTCTAACCGTGCCCATCCACCCTCAGTGGTGGCCATGTTTGGAGCGTCGCGAAAGTTATAGCTGAAATTCAGTTCAACTTTTTCGGCGTTCCATCCACCCTCATTCGGGAGTGGTGGCCATGTTTGGAGCGTCGCGAAAGTTATAGCTGAAATTCAGTTCAACTTTTTCGGCGTTCTAACCTTGCCTATCCACCCTCATTCGGAGCGTCGCGAAAGTTATAGCCGAAATTCGGTTCAACTTTTCCGGCGTTCTAACCGTGCCCATCCACCCTCATTCGGGAGTGGTGGCCATGTTTGGAGCGTCGCGAAAGTTATAGCCGAAAATCGCCACAGATTCGAACCTTACCGTTCAGTTTCCAAACAGCCGAGTCACTTTATGTCGGTCGGTTCTAAGAACAACTTACATCCAAGCAAATAATAAACAAGAAGACGTTGAAATCGAGTTCATAGACATAAGTTTATTATACAATTAAAAATAGTTTCAGCAATACAACAAGATATGTTTATTTATAATAGCCACGTCCTCTGGATACCGTTTTTATCTCTTCTCTAGTCTTTGTATATTAGAATATTCCTCGTGAATAGAAGGGCAGTTCATTATTGTTGTTCTGGAGTGGGTGGTCCTTATATTAGAATATTCCACGTGAATAGAAGGGCAGTTCATTATTGTTGTTCTGGAGTGGGTGGTCCTCTTCTACCTTTTTGTCGTTCTAGAGGGCTGGTCTTCTTCATTGTTCTGGAGTGGCTGGTCCTCTTCACCTTTTTGTAGTTCTAGAGGGTAGCTTGTCACTAGTTTCCGAGGCTGGGTAACTTCCTATACCATCTCTGAAGTAATATAGATATCAGTGACACATTAAATGTGTCCTATACCATCTCTGAAGTAATATAGATATCAGTGACACATTAAATGTGTTTAATATATACATATCACAGTGCTACAAACCAACGTTTAATATAAGTATCTATATCATAGATACATACTTATATCTGTATGTATATAGATACATACATATATACTAGCTCGAGCCCTACTTCGCCAGATACTTTAGCATCTCAGCAACTATCCCTGATGGGCCTGCAGCTTTCCTCCTCTTAATGGCCATTATCAATAGCTGGTCCCTCTGTTGGGTCTACTGGGGGAAGTCCCCACACCTCCTATTACTCTGCTTCCTCCATCGTGACAGGTTGGCATCAGACCTATCCATACCTGCCTTCCACCCTCTACTCTACTTATCCTTAATGGACATCTGTGCCACCCACCTCTGCGTGCTGCCTATACCCATGCTGGCATGGGTTGGGCGAGTAATTTTGGCCCGTTCTCCTAGATGGGTTGTGGGGCCACACCTCTCGAATGTTTCATTTGGCTGGATGCTCTTCCTATCACCAACCCCTTTACAGAGTGTACTGGGTGCATTTATCATGGCACCATCACTAGAAACATTCTCATGTCCAAGACATGACTAAAGAGTCCTCTCCACCCTATGTTGTCTCCGTTCGATCGCCAAACACTTTACATTTTATCGTGCCACCAGCATTAGAGAGAGTGCCTTGCAGGCTAAGGAGTCCTCTCTACTCTACATTGAGAGTGTGAATAGAAGATAAATTATGTATGAGAGGAGGGTGAGATGAAGAAAGAAGCTGAGATTGTACGATAGTGGGAGGAGTAAGAGTATGGGAGAAGTGCTAGAGGGGCATGAGTATATATATAGAATCTTTTACAACCATATATATATATGTACAATCTTTTAGAACTTGTAGAAACCATATATATAGAATCTTTTAGAACTTGTAGAAACAATGTATCTATACATCAACAATGTATCTATATATCAACTATGTATAACCATTGCCAACTCTCACAAGCCATTGATCAACACTGCATTTTCTTAAATACCACCAGACTACAGAGGGTAGTGCCCTGTCAAAGGCCTTCTCCAGATCAATGAATGCTAGAGTGGCATGCTGATGGAAATGGCTTGGGTATGTCTGTCGCATGACCTCCAACTCACTACTGAAAACAGCTCTTTACTGGGTGCCACAAGGAAAGAGAAAATGGGGTAGACTGAAAGAGACGTGGTGTCAAACCTCGGATAAGGAGCTGAAACACAGAGGTCTGTCCTTCATGACTACCCTCAAAATGGCAGAGGATAAGGTTAAGTGGAAATCTCTTCTAGAAATCACCCCATGTGCCAATAGGCGCGAAGTGGACAAATAATATTAATACATGCAACGGGCTTCCACACAGTTTCCATCTACAAAATTCCACTGACAAAGGCAATGGTCAACCTGAGGCTACAGCAGAAGACACTGGCCCAAAGTGGGATTGAATCTGGAACTATGTCGTCACAAAGTAAACTTCTGAATGACACAGCTATGGTATGGTGACATAAAATCAGTTTCTCTGTCTAGTTTTCCGTGGTAAGATGGAGCTTGAAATACAATCCACAAATACTCAACCCCTAATGCTTGAAGTTAAGGGCTTTTGAGGCCCTTTTCTTCTAATGGTGTTTGAGACTTGAGGTTTTTGTAATTGGATGTTGGGTTATAAAACCTCCAAGAAGCATACAGAGAGAGAGGGAGGGAGCGAGAAAAATACACAGACATGTTTTCGCATGCATACACACACACACAAAGAAAACGTAATACGGAACATAACGTGCAGGCATAGATGTGTAGTTAAGAAGTTCACTTCTCAACCATGTGGTTTCGGGTTTAGCCCCACTGCATGGCACCTTGTGAGAGGTTTAAAGTAGCCTCGAGCTGACCTATGCCTTGTGAGTGAATTTGGTAGACAGAAACTGAAGAATCCTGTGGTATATGTATAGGTATGTGTGTGTGTGTCTGTTTGTTTGTTTATGACCCATAACTTAGCAGTTTGGCTAAGAGACTGATGATACAATAAGTACCAGACTTAAAAATAATTACTGGGGTCGATCTGATCGACTAAAAGCCTTCAAGGTAGTGCCCCAACATGGCTGCAGTCCAATGACTGAAACAAGTAAAAGAATAAGGCTTACACAAACATTTAAAATAACATGACACGAGACGTAAGCACAGGCCCGTCCATCTGGGAGCAGCATAGGGAGGGAATGGGAAGAGAGACTGAGTACTTACCCTCGTCCATCTGATCGGTAGCTGCTACCACTGTCGTACTGGGTCATGTTCGTTTATAAGTAAGGGGTGGAATAAGTAAAAGAAACATCAGTTAAATGGATTAAAACATAAAACATTGGCAAACAGTATTCTTGTCACTAAATACAATATCAAATGTGCTAGGGCACACTTTACTATTGATTTTTCATGCAGCAGGCATCCCTGTGTATTCATACACATTCTTACACACACATAGTCAAGCAAATAAATCTCCATTGGTTTCGACGAGTGTTACAGTTTTTGAATCAACTGCAGTACCTACTCATTGAATTAGCATGTGAGTGGCTGAGTATTCCACACACATATGTACCCTTAACACAATCCTCAGTGTGACAAGGTTGCACCGTTGAATTACATGTACAATCCATCCGAGGGACTTCTACACAGTTTCTGTCTACCCAGATTCACCCACAAGGCTTGGGTCGCCCTGAGGCTACGGTAAAGACACTTGCCCAAGATTCCACACAGTGGGATCAAACCTGGGACTTTGTGATTGCAATGTGAACTTATATATATATATACAAGCAGGCATGGCTGTGTAGTTAAGAAGTTTGCCTCATAACCACGTGGTCCCGGGTTCTTTCCCAATGTGTGATACCTTGGGCGTCTTCTACTATAGCCTCAGGCTGACCAATGCCGTGTGAGTGAAATTGGTAGACAGAAACTGTATAGAAGCCTGTCGTATATATATATATATATGTGGGGGGCGGGTGTGCGTGCATGGGCTTGTCATTGCTTGACACCGTTTATCACTGAATCGGCTGTTATATCTCCATATAACAAAATGCATGGCCGTTTGGTGGTAGGATACCCATACTTAATCAGTATGGTTGGTGACAGGATGGGCATCCGACTGTAAAATGTTGCCTCAAAAGATCTCTGTTCAACCCATGCTAGCATGGAATCATGGTGTAAAAACGATGATGATGGTGATACAATAATTTCTAACATAGGCACAAAGCCACAATTTTGGGCAAAGGGGAACAGTCGATTAGATCGACCCCAGTACTTCACTGGTACTTTATTTTATCAACCCCAGAAAGATGAAAGGTAAAGTTAACCTCAGTGGGATTTGAACTCAGAATGTAAAAAGCCAGAACAAATACTGTAAGGTATTTCGTTTGATGCTCAAACGATTCTGCAAATCCACCGCAATGTATATCATATTTCAAATAAACACAATTATATAACATATCCTCACCAAACGGTTTTCATTTAATGGAATGCATAGCAGGCTGTAATTAAGATTATAACGTCAACCCACTGATATATATATATATAGTGGACTGAGAGGTCAATTGAATGAAACCTTGGTACAAGTCGCATGTATTTACCTTACATATAACCTTATTTACCTTACATATAACTCATTATTATTTTACGCCCGTGTTACCACGCTAGCTTGGGTGGTACAGAGATTTCTTGAGGCAGTATTTTATGGTTGGATGCCCTTCCTGTCACCAACCATATTGATTAAGTATGGGAGTTATATCACTGATCTCTGGGCATTTTGTTTTTCATGGAGATGTAAACAAATGTCACTGGTCGATCTATAAATGATGTAAGCAAAAGTGTTGTGTGTATAGTACAGTGGTGTATGTATAGTACAGTGTTGTGTGTATAGTACAGTGTTGTGTGTATAGTACAATGTTGTATGTATAGTACAGTGTTGTATGTATAGTACAGTGTTGTGTGTATAGTACAATATTGTATGTATAGTACAGTGTTGTCTGTACAGTACAATGTTGTAATGTATAGTACAGTGTTGTGTGTATAGTACAGTGTTGTGTGTATAGTACAATGTTGTGTGTATAGTACAGTGTTGTGTGTATAGTACAATGTTGTATGTATAGTACAGTGTTGTGTGTATAGTACAATATTGTATGTATAGTACAGAGTTGTGTGTATAGTACAGTGTTGTATTTATAGTACAGTGTTGTGTGTATAGTACAATGTTGTATGTATAGTACAGTGCTGTGTGTATAGTACAATGTTGTATGTATAGTACAGAGTTGTATGTATAGTACAGTGTTGTGTGTATAGTACAGTGTTGTGTCTATAGTAGAATGTTGTATGTATAGTATAGTGTTGTGTACAGTGTTGTAGTACAGAGTTGTGCATCACTTTCATCAGTTGGTACCACTTCTTTTGGCGGCCAGCGAATTTTTAAAAATAATTTATCCATCTACAAAATTTTTCTTTTTAATTGTTTAGAATTGTTTTCTATTGTTATTCTATGATGTATATATGTGTATGTATATATATATATATATAATAATAATAAATGGATCTCCGTCTGAATTTCAGACGATGAGTGTTCAATTGTTCAATCAACTGAACTACCAACTCACTGAATTAGCATGGAAGCGGCTGAGTATTCCACAGACACGTGTACCCCTAACGTAATCAGCATGACAAGGCTGGACCTTTGAATTACAGGTAAAATCCATCCGACGGTCTTCTACAGAGTTTCCGTCCACCCAGATTCACTCACAAGGCTTGGGTCGACCCGAGGCTATGGTAAAGACACTTGCCCAAGATGCCACGCAGTGGGATCGAACCCAGGACCTTGTGATTGCGAAGCGAACTTCTTAACCATTCGCTGACGCATTAGCAGTGTTCGTTTTTGATCGTATAATGTACAGTCGTTCACGACTGTCCGGTGTATTTAATTAAGTTTAATATAGACCCGGAATGTTGGCTGGAATATATAGCTTTATTCTGTAGTGCAGTTTACCCGATTTAATTAAGCCCTTAATAGTAGTGGTTATTATACACAGTATCACCGCCGACTGTTAGAGACGTGTAGTCAGTTGCTGTTGAAATCTCAGTAAAGATTGAGACCGCTCCACCGGATCCCTATTTTTCTGTCCACGGTGAGATTGCATAAAAAAAAGACAGTCATTTATGAATGTCCATTGTATTTAATTAAGACTCGCAGTGTTGTCTAAACTCTATCATGATCTATTTTCTGGTTCTATAATAGTGGGCTTTGCTTGGTGTTAAGGAATAAAGCTGGCTTTGACATTGAGGGTTAAATTTAAATTATATATATAGTTAGACAGGTTTACATCGGTTGATGCGTAGGTTAATATAAATTTTGGATTGAAAGTTAGTTTTGATAAGTTGACTATTCGTAAGACGTTTAGGTAATTGTTATTGGAAGAGAGTATAACCTGTAGTTATAGTTATGTAGTTATAGCCTTTGTCTGTGGAAGAAAAATGCATCGAAGGGGAATTATATTGACTAGCAGAAACACCCACCCTCACGGGCGGTGACTACATTTTTCATTATGTTCTGTCATAATATACGACGGTAGGATATGATTTGAGGAAGAAATTTGGCTGCTATTTCTCGCAGATCGAACGCCAGCAAGTACTGGTGTTGTTGGCATTGTGCTTAAGTTAGAAACAATTATTATTATTATTATTAGAGAATTGGCAGAGCCGTTAGCGTGTCGGACAGAATACCTTACGGTGTTCGTTCTGGCTTACTACGCTCTGAGTTCAAATCCCGCCGAGGTCAACTTTGC
>JAOPJV010123976.1:0-10225 GCA_027122495.1 Muusoctopus longibrachus
TGTGTGTGTGTGTGTGTGTGTGTGTGTGTGTGTGTGTGTGTGTGTGTGTGTGTGTGTGTGTGTGTGTGTGTGTTGCACCTGTGTGTACTATTAAGTGGGTTGTGAAAACAATAGAGATAAAGGTTGAAATGAACTGAGACTAAGTTATCAGTGGTAATGAATCTAGTGACCAGAGCAATGGTGGAGTTGTGGACAGAGTGGGCGTTATGTTGTGGCGGCGCAGGCGATGGTAGTGGCTGAGGAACAGTAAAGCTTGTGTGTAGGTTGGAAAGAGGATGGACAACAGCTATCTTCTACATCTCTATTCCTCCGCTTACAGATCTTTGTGGAAATATTCGGCCACACATTAATATGGAATGTTGTTGTTGTTGTTGTTGTTGTTGTTGTTGTTGTTATAGTTGTTGTTAGTGATGGTGGTAGCGGAGATGCTGGTGATGGTGGTGGCGGTGGTGGTGGTGATGATAGTGTGTTGGTGGTGGTGGTGGTGGTGCTGATAGTGTGTTGGTGGTTGTGGTGTTTGTAGTGGTTATATCATTAGCTGTTGATGTTGTTGTTGTTGAGCAAGCCAATCATCAAAGTCATTCCAGCCATGGCTATCACATCTTTTGGTAGGTAACCAGAACAACATTTATCCAAAGTGTTCTTCCTTTTTTTTTAAGATGGTAAGATGTAATTTGAGGGAGGTTTGGCTGCTATTTCTTGCAGGTCAGGCAATTGTATAGAGGCTCCCTCACTGGCTTGTTCTTGTTGATGTTGATGTTGATGGTGGTGATGGTGGTGGTGATGGTAGTGGTGGGGGAGGGTGGAAGTAGTGATGTTGGGGGTGGTGATGATGGTTGTGGGTGGTGGAGGTGGTGAGGTGGTAGTGATGGTGTTAGTAGTGGTGGCCTATGTTATTGGTAGTTGTGATGGTAGTTGTGGGGGGTTATGGTGGTGATGTTAGGTTTAATAAAGTAGAGTGTAATTTGAGGGACATTTGGCTGCTATTTCTAGCAGGTCAATCGACTGCATAGAGGCTCCCTTGTTTAACCAGTTTGGGCTGAAGGTGGTGGTGGTGGTAGTGGTGGCGGTGCGAAATGGTAAAATGGTAAAACAGACCAGTGAGTATATGGATGGGATCCTTCCCATATGGTTAGATTCTATAAACATGTGGGAAGAAAGAATCAATAGGATGAAGTTGATTAGTACAAAGAAAGAAGATAAATACAGAGAGAGAGAGAGGGGGAAGAGTGAGAGGAGAAAAGGAAGAGTGCTATGGACTGAAGGACAAAGGAGGTGACAGTGATGGAGAAAGAGATTGAGAGAAACTATAAGCATATGCTTACTCATATATATAAATATGTTGATACATATGCTTGTAAACAGGTAACTATATGTGTGTGCATAAGTATATCTGTTATAAGTGAGTGTATTTATATTTCAGTAACTATACCATTAGATATGTAATATTTATGAAATATGATATATATTAGATAAATATGATATATAGATATTATAAATATAATACTCATTACATGTAGTACAGTCAATTCATTCGAAGCTGGTGATTCAATCTGTCACTACAAGCTTCTCATTATGTCTGATCCTTCAGTTGACAAAAAGATGAATGTGTGTGTGTGTGTGTATGTGTGTGTATATATATATATATATATATTACTGAATGCACCACAGTTTTTGGAATAGGTACACTACATTCCTGCATGTTGTAAGAGGTAACTAAAAAGATTGGCATCAGGAAGGGCATCCAACCATAAAACACTGCCTCAAAAAATCCCATCCAACCCATACCAGCATGGAAAAGTGGACATAAAAACGATGATGATGTTCAGCACACTAATTCATTTCTTTCAGTATGCTGCTGGACTTAAACTGAGTACAGGCAATTTGACATGCTCTGTAGCTAGGCATACACGAATGGCTCATAAGAACAATTCAAGCCATGTACGAAGGAAGTACTGTAAAGAAGATCAGGATTGACAGTGAATTCAGTAAAGAATTTAATGTATGGATGATTGTTCTCTAGGGTTCTCTCTTTGATCCAGTTTCTTTTCATTATAGTCTTTAAGGCAATAAAATTAAAATAAGTGTTCAAAACTGTCCTTGAAAACTTTTATATGCTGATGATCTGGTTGTCATTAAAAAATAAGTTGTGAATGAGAAAATGTTCCAAGACAGATAGAGTGAAAACACTTAAATATTAACGTGATGAAGATCAAAGATGTTGTTCATAACAGAGAGCATAAAAATTTAATAACACTTGGAAATGGCTTTGCTGTCTATGTAAGAATGGAGCTTGTAAGAACTTAATTCTTTCCAGCAGTGGATACACAAAAGGTTAGTAAGATGACGAGCAGATTAACTAGGAACCAAGATCTTAGATGCATCAGATGTACAGAAGTAGTTAGCAGTTGGAGCCCCTTTGAAGTGAAGTCCATGGGCTATTCAGATTAATCACTAGAAGTGGTAGATCATTTCAATTATCCAGGTTATATTATAAGTGCTGGAGTATGATTGTAATGAAACAAAGGGGTGGAAAAAGTTTAGGGAGCTGTCACATTTGTTGGCAACAGAAGGTATGTAAAAGGCATACTTCACAAAGCATGTGTAAAAAGTGTGATGTTACTGAAACAAACATTGAATGCAGAAAACTTGCAAAGGTTGGAGAAAAGGAGTTGAGTATAATCAGTTAGAGGTGCAACATTAAATTGAGGAAGCATTAAAAAAAACATCAATCAATGTGCCCAAGAGTGGTGACTATGCACTGGCATAGACAACATGTGTGAATGTTGGGCTTCACATGTGAAATGACACAAGATCAAGAAGAGTGGTGATATGTCATACTGTAAACCCTTCCAGTCCATGTTGGTATGGAAAAACAGACAATAAAATAGTGATGATGAAGGAGATCATGATGTTTTAGAGTGCTTTGATATTGTTTCCCAGATGTCACATGGAAAAAGCATGAATGTTATAAATTCACATTTTCCTTTGTTTAAATAACTAGGGCTACATGTCTATATAAAACATTATTATTAGGGTGGTAGGTAGCAGAATCAGAGAGCACTGGACAAAATGCCTTGCTGTATTTAGTTAGGTTTTGAGTTCAAATCCCACCAGGGTCAACATTAGCTTTCATCCTTCTGGGGCCAATAAAATAAATATCGGTCAAATACTGGGGTTGATTAAATTGACTTTACCGTCCCCAAAATTTGTGACCCTGTACCTATGTTAGGAATCATTACTATTATTAGGGTGAGGACAGTGGATTGTTGGAATTGGTAGAGCATCAAACAAAATGCCTTGCGGTATTTACTTACAGCCCTTTATGTTCTCAATTGAAATCCCGTTGAGGTCGATTTTGCTTTTCATCCTTCTGGGGTTGATAAAATAAGAGCCGGTTGAGTACTGCATTCTATCTAATCCACTATACCCATCCCCCAAATTTGAGGCTTTGTTCCTATGTTAAAAATCATTATTATTATTATGGTGGTGTGTGGTAGAATTGGAGAGTACCAGATAAAATGCCTGGCAGTATTTTGTTATGCGCCTTTATTTTCTAAGTTTAAATCCTGCCAGAGTCAGATTTGCCATTCATCCATCCAGAGGTGTTAAAATAACTACCAGTCAAATACTGGAGTCAATATAATTGGTTAAGTTGGTGAGCTCGACCCCCAAGCTAGAAATCATCATTTCATTATTGTACCATTAGCAATGTAAACTTTACAGTATATAGTTTTGTTCCTTTGTGTTTTAAGATCAATTTACACCAGAATTATATTGAGTTTTAGTTAACTGAAGTTAATAAAATACTTGTATGGATTCAATCAGCTATGTTTCCTTCCATATCAATTTGGTTTTGTGACATCCTCAAAAAAAAAAAAAATTATTATTATACATTTTGACTTTTACAGTTTTGGACACCACACCATCAGCTTAAGGCATATTAACACTTTGGATAAAAGTAACAAATTCACAGTTGACCAAGTCAATCGAGGGTCAAACTGCCATCCAAAAGACCTGCAGTTCATCTTTTATCACTCGCCTTATACTGTGACTAGTTAAACACTTGATGTTCACATAGCTCAGTCCCCCAAACTCTAAGTAGGTGCAGTGTGTTGGTACATCTCATTGCTATAAATAGTGGAAGCACTGTATAATTGATGAGTGTCTCCTTAGTTTGCATTGTTGAGCCTAAATTGTTGATGTCACTTGGATTAGCTCTGCTAGGCTAACTTGCTCTATACACACTAAATTGTGTTCCTACTCTCCAGTGGGTTATGGGAGTTTTATAATAAGCAAGTAGTTTCATGTCTTCTATCATTGTTCAGCAAATATTCAGTTTTAACCTTAACATGACTTCACTTGTTCTACATTTATTTTGCACTTCTATTGTTTCATTTTGGACTTTGCTACTTCAATGGAGAAATAATGTATATTTATATAACTTTTTTTTAAATCATTATTTTCTTGAAACTATGCAACTTTGTTATCTTTTTTTAAACTTTCAGAGTAGCAAGATCTTTAGAGGATATTATTTAACTGATGATAGATTTATGAAGTTCTCTATTGGTAATAATGTAGAGAATATTTTATATTTTACTAGCTACCACCACTTCAGACAACAAAGAGCTCCTCTTTCTCAACTCATTTTAAAAGACAGACTGTTTAAGTTATTTGTAAAGACTGTGATACTGAATGACAGTGAAATAGATAATGAATATAGAGGATCTATGGTGATTAAAAAAGAAGAAATTTATTATGGTGCACCAGATATGTGGCCCAGTGCAAGTGAGCTGAGAGAGCAACTGATTACAAAAGCCATTGACTGTTGTATGAAGGAGAGATGACTGTACTGGTATAGACATATAATGGGACTGGATGATGCATTCTGAGTGAAAGAAATATCATGAGTTAGTGACAAGGTATTTGTGATAGAAATTTGACCAACGAAGACCTGGAAGAAAGTGTTTTAAGTCATATCTGAGAACACCAAGTCTCAGATAAGATGACACAGGATTGAGTCATATGGAAAGGTACTGTGATGTATAATGTAGACCTATCCAACCCATACCAAAATAAAAAGACATTAAAACAATGATAATGAGAAGGAGCAGAGGATAAAATGGGTAAAAGTATTTATGAATTGGTTATATATTATTAGGCAAAACTATTTTATCTGATAGATTTCAGAATTGGTAAATACTGAAGCCATTAACCCATTAGGATATTTCTTCTGTATGTCAGTTAATATGGCAAGTGCCATAAATTAAAAATAAGATCTTTAGAAACCAAGTTTCCAACTCAGTTGTAAACATTTCACATCACTTAGGTTATTGATGATCTTGAAAATGTTAAATAATAAAAGATACCGTATGTCTTTTCACAACAGGATACGGTCCGTTGTAAGGTGCCTGCAAGGGCTTTGCAATAGCATCAACACAGATGAAAACGTGAGAAGACGTCATCAAACTATCAGGAACATAAATGGTGGTATTCTGTTGCCGAGAAAGTACTGGCAGAATCTCAGCCATGTGTCGTCTCAGACGATGCACAAAAGAAGTAGGATCTTCAGCGGCTGCTGGTATTTTCACAGGATCAAAAATCTGAAGGCAGTGCCATATAGTAAGTCAGCTGGTGTGCAGTCAATGTCAGCCTTGACTGTGGACTGAATTCCAAGAAACACGATAGGTAGAAATTCGTTCCAATGGGTAGGCTCGGGTTGAGCCTTTAGGGCTGATTTTAGTTGGCGGTGAAAACGTTCCACAATCCCATTAGCCTTAGGGTTATACGATGTTGTTCGAATACAAACGGACCCGATCAAGTTCGTCAACTCGCGGAATAGGTTCGATTCGAACTGTCGCCCCCTATCGGTAGTGATTGTGGCCGGGATGCCAAAACGAGACATCCAACCATTTACGAAAGCAATGGCTACCGTTTCGGCCGTGATATCCATGATTGGTATGGCTTCAGGCCATCTGCTGTATCGATCAATACAGGTCAACAAATAAGAAAATCCTTGTGAAGGAGGCAAAGGGCCTACAAAGTCGATGTGCACGTGTTGAAATCTTGCGTCAGGAGAGGTGAAAGTACCCAAAGGTGATTTTACATGACGATGTCTTTTTGATCTCTGACACGCAATGCATTGCTGCGTCCATAAGCGGATGTCTTTATTTATTCCTGTCCACACAAATCTGGACGAAATTAATTTGGTTGTTGCGGTTATGCCAGGATGTGACAAGCAGTGCAGAGCCGAAAAAACCGTTCGTCTATGCTTCAACGGAACATACGGTCGTTGGTGACCTGTAGAAAAATCGCACCAAATAGAACCAGTGGAATCTGCCAGAGGTGCTAAACGGAACTATGAAGCTCTTCATCATCTTCCTGGTCCGCAGCAATGTTGGTAAGGTCCACTGTTGCCTGTGAATGTAAGGCATCAATATGCAGACGAGAAAGGGCGTCTGCAGCAGTGTTATTTGTGCCTTAGATGTGCCGAATGTCATTGGTATATTGAGGGAGTAAGTCTAGGTGAATGTCTGTCTGGTTTTGATCCTAATGCATGGGTTAGAGGCTTATGGTCTGTATAAAGGGAGAAAACTCGACCTTCCAATAAATGCCGAAAATGCTTCACTGCCAGATAAGCAGCTAATAGTTCTCGTCCGAATGTACTATAACGGGTTTCCGCGGGTTGCAAACGCTTCGAGAAAAACGAAAGTGGTTGCCAACTACCACCGACATTCTGTTGAAGGACAGCTCCAACGCCGACATTAGATGCGTCGACCAACAAAGCTAGTGGAGCTTCATTTCGAGGGTGAACCAACAAGGTGGATTTTGCCAAAACATCCTTAACTTCAGAAAAAGCTTTGAGAGCTGTATTATCGAGAGTAATGGGCTCGTTCTTCTTTCTTCGATTTCGAAGCAAATCCGTCAGAGGCTGAACAATTTCAGCGCAATGAGGAATAAACCTCCTGTAAAAATTAACGAGGCCCAAAAATTCCCGAAGTTTTCGTACTGACGAAATAACCGGAAAATCCCGAATTGAATGAACTTTATCCTCCATAGGACGAATTCCGCTTTTGTCAACGATGTGACCCAAAAAGTCAAGACTAGGTACTCCGAATTCACTTTTGGTCGGGTTAATAACAATATTATGATTCTGTAGCCGATCGAACAGCAGTCTGAGGTGTTCTTCATGCTGTTCTTTGGAAGTACTGGCAACTAACAAATCATCTATATACGCGAAAACAAATGGCAAACCACGTAAGGCGGTATCGATAAACCTTTGAAAGGTCTGCGCGGCGTTTCGTAATCCAAAAGGCATTCGTAGAAATTCGAACAACCCGAATGGCGTGGTTACCGCAGTTTTCGCTGTATCTTCCGAATTCACCGGAATCTGGTTATAAGCCCGAATTAGATCAACCTTTGAGAAGATTACGGCGTCTTCAAGAGCAGAAGAAAAATCGTGGAGGTGTGGGATTGGGTATCTGTCAGGAACGGTTATTGCATTCAATGCTCTATAATCGCCGCATGGTCGCCAGTCACCCGAAGTTTTTTTAGGGACCATATGAAGAGGAGAAGACCATGGGCTCTGCGAAGGACGCACGATACCCAATTCCAACATGTATTCGAATTCCGCCTTAGCAATGATCAGCTTGGCGGAATCCATCCTTCTAGGCCTAGCAGCAACAGGATGTCCATAAGTAACTATATGATGTAAAGCAGCCTCAGTTCTGGTGTTGTCAAAACGAGGTCGCACCAGGTCCTTGTAGTTTTTTAATAGAAGCTCGAATCTGTTAGACTCTGGAGAGAAAAAGACAGGACTAACAGTAGGATCCTTCGAAGGGAAACCGGAAACAGTCAAAGAAGTAACCGTATCAACCAGACGGTGTCGTTTCAAATCCACGAGGAGATTAAAGTGATGCAAAAAATCCGCGCCCAAGATTGGCGTTGGCAAATCCGTGACGATAAATATCCATTTAAAGTCACGACGTAGGCCTAAATCTAAAGTCAACAGTTTCTCACCGTAAGTGGTTAAAGCAGAATTATTGACCGCTTTCAAACTGATGCCGCATGCATCCTTAAATGAAGGGAAAGAACTCAGGGGCAAGATTGAAACCTGTGCACCAGTATCTATAAGGAACCTAGTTCTTTTGCTTTTGTCATAAACGTAAAGCAAGCGACTCTCTGGAAATTGGCGAGGCAAATTAGTCGCATTTAATTGCTGCCTCGTTGGTTTTCCGGCGGGGAAAATACACCGTCTCCAATAGAATCTGTTCGGTCAAACTGACAGGGGAGAATACAACGGTGTGCCTTTTGGCCGAACCGAGCATGATACCAGCAGTAGCCCCTAGTTCGAGAAGTACTGGGGCTTCGTGACCGCGAACGCTGAGAGAATTTTCTCGACCTTCTAGGCGAACGCCCGGACACATGCAAACGATCGACTTTGTCGACCAGCGACTGAATCAACAAAGCCTGTTGGCCAAAGAGAGCAGTGATCGAGTCCGAAAACAAGGACTGGGCAGACGAGGTATCGGAGGACAACCCGGCAACAGCACGCGTTGGGGTATATACTTCAGCGATATTGTCTGCCAATTCAGCCAGATGTTCAATGGTTTCCCGATCCTTAGCAGAGGCCAATACCACTTGGGTATTATGTGGCAAACGAGACAGGAAGAGCTGTTTAAAAATACCTTCGTCCAGAGTATAGGAGCCGAGCAAACTCTTCATGCGTCTGAGCAACTGGGATGGCTTCCTATCCCCTAATTCCTCCGACGTTAGAAGCCGTCGGAGTCTCTCCTGTTGTGATACTGAATTGCGTTTGACTATCTCGCACTTTAACTGATCACAAGAATATGTGCCAGGAGGTGAAGTTATGATATCCTTTATTTCTAGGGAGAGGGCCGAGGGCAAACTACTAATCAGGAAAGAATACTGGAAATCCTGGTGCGTAATCTTATTTGCCTTGAAGTAAGCATCCATTTGGGCGAGCCAAACTGCGGGATCGCCACACCACGAGGGAACTGAGGCTGAAGTGGCCGCAATCACAGAGATAGGTGCAGATGCCATAATGGAAGAGGAAAAAAAAATTTTCTACTAGGCAATATCTCCTAAAAACAAATCCTAATGTTACTTTCCGCTGTACTCAAAAATAGGAAATACAGCAAGATGAAGAATTATACACAAATTATTATCATTTCATTGCATAGTCATCATTTAAAAAATAATAAAGTGGGTGACATTGAAACGATAAACTTTGCTGTGTGTTCAAACCACGTCGGTTAGTTACCACTTTAGCGAATAAGGTGAAGGCCTAACAGTAAGCCTGACCATAATCACTTATAGAATAATTCTGTGTGTATGTGTGTACAGAACATTAAAGTGTATATTCTCACTACAGACTTAATCCGTCATCTGGTTTAACACCACCACCTGGCCCTTGGGGGCCTTCCAGCAGGAGTCCACTCTGTTGCAAGCATTTGGGCCAGGTCTCCGGTCTGAGTATATCTTCCTCCCTCCCTCCCACCAGTCTTAGAGGACCTGTAAAATGGGTGATGGGCACTGCCTTCCCTCCAGACTAACCAATAAAAAAAACCAAACACTTGGGTTCCTTCAGTTGATTTGGCTGTTCTTTTCTTTTTACTTCAATCTCTGTCTTTATGAAACATCAACAGAAAATAAATCAGAATTCTTGCTTTGTACTTTGATTCTCTGTCATTATCTGCAGGGGTCAGAGATAATCTACCAAATTAATCCACAAACCAATTCATATTCTACAGCGGTAGCCATTTCTTATTAATTACATCACTAAACATCTTCACAAAACAAACTTCACACATTTTCTCTTATTATCTCCATTTCTATAAATCTCTGACTTAAGACATCAGAATTTTAGTCATAGTCATTGTTTCTATGGCAACTTGGTCATTGACTCTCATATATATTCCAAGCATGATAAAGGGTTCTTATGTCTTTTCTCAACATTTAATCATCATCATAGCCATCATAATCTTCATTATCATTATCATCATTACCATCACCATCATCATCCTAATCACCATCATCATCACCATCACCATCATCATCACCATCATCATTATCATCACCACCTATTTACCACCTAATAGTCCTATACTCTACTGTAGTGTGTATATACCCAGTACGAGACAACGTAGGGTAGAGAGGGCTCCTTAGTTGCGCCATGGGTATGGCATGACAACCTCTCTAGTGC